>VXBZ01008812.1:0-37630 GCA_013399135.1 Heliornis fulica | reverse complement strand
ACTGCTGGCTCATGGCCAACCTGTCATCCACCAGGACCCCCAGGTCCTTCTCCAGAGAGCTCCTCTCCAGCAGGTCATCCCCCAGCCCGTACTGACACCTGCAGTTGTTCCTTCGCAGGTGCCAGACCCTACACTTGCTTTTATTGAACCTCATCTGGTTCCTCACTGCCCCGCTCTCCAGCCTGTCCAGGTCTTGCTGAATGGCAGTGCAGCATTCCTGCGTGTCCACCACTCCTCCCAGCTTTGTATCATCGCGGACCTTCTGAGAGTGGACACTATTCCCTCATCACGGTTGTCGATGAAGATGTTAATCAAGACCAGATCCAACACTGACCCCTGGGGAACACTGCTAGTCACAGGTCTCCAGCTGGACTTCTGGTGGATCACCACGCTGTGGGTCTGGCCCGTTAGCCAGTTCTCAACTCACCTCACCGTCCAATCATCTGACCCACACATTCTCAGCTTTGTTATCAGGATGTCGTGGGATGTCGTGGAGATACTCTTTGGTTGTTAATTCTTTCCCAGTTTATTTTTCTAAAATAGTTGGTGCAAAATGGCATGTTTAACTGAGACTTGGCCCAATATTGTGCCTCCACCTATTTACTAAGCCCTCCAGCAGTATCTCCATCTACATCTGACTTTATCCAAGCACAGTTTGGGTTGTTGCATAATATAGTGAACAGACAAGTGCTGGATGCTTCACAGGGGCCCAAAGCCAAGAGCTCCTAAGGTATGGCAGGTCTGCATTTGTGTATAACATCTGTCTAACTTATTTGGAGCCATTTAAGATTGTGATTAATTTTGTATTAATCTAAACAGATTATCCTCAGCTTCAAGCAAATGAAATACAGAAGAAAATTGTCAGGATGAGAAAGCAATATTTTAGTAAAATGAACGGATTAAGAAGATAAGACAAAGGTCTGACTACTCAGTCAGCTATAATCTTGATGTCAGACCCTGAGAAATATAGGTCAATATGTTTAACATTGGATATTTCAACAGCCTAGAGATTTAAATGTATTTTAAAATATAATTCTACATTTGAGACTTTCAAAATGTCTTCAAGACAACCTAAAATAATTGTCTTGTTGTTTTGATACTTCTACTCACTCTGAGCTCTACCATGTTTTCCCCAGTCAAGGTGAAGGACACTACACACACAAAGAGGCTTTAATTTGCAAACAATGACAGACAACTCTTAAACAGAAGGTCACTTCTCTTTTTAGATAGGAACATCTCAGGTGCCTGAGCTGAATCCAACAGGGATCCTGAATCAAAGCTATGAGCTGCCATAGCTCACAGCCCACCATGTAAATGAAAATTAAATTCTGTAAGGGTTCACCTTAATAGGTCAAGCTGGGGTTGGATACACCATTTGTTTGCTTGCTCGTTTGTTTCCTCTTCACCAGACAGTGACCCCTGTGGAGGGGAGGGGGGTGGGGGGCGTGGGGACACAAGCTCTCAATGACCCATATGAATCCAGGGAGATCAGGGCTGGTGTGAGGAAAATCATCCTCTGACGTGACATGTTGCAGCTGGTTACAAGCATTCCTTTATCCTGTGCCAGGGTCTCAACCATGCTGCTGGTTCTGTCACACTATGAAGTGCCCCATCCTCTTCCAGCCCAGCAACCTACACAGAAGTAATTTCAGAGAAATATTTGGAATGAGAAGGTGTGTTTGTTAGACCAAAGTCACCATCACGTGCTGAAAGGCAGATGCCCTGGTTCTGACCAGGACAGAGCTGACTTCCTCAAGCAGCCAGCACAGGTGAACTTGGTTGGCCCGGGCTGCTTTCCACACCACTTGACATCAAGCCCCTATAGAGCAGAGGCAGGGGTTGGTGTGGCTTTGAGGTAGCCTCAGTGTGGTTGGGTGTTGATCCCCATGTTGTGCTCTGTGTTATCATCTCATCATGTTGGTAAGGTGCTCACTGTTATTACAGTGTGTGTTAGTTCTGCTGTGGGCTCTGTTATTGTTTCCCTTTATGGTGCCAGTCAGTAAACTGTCCTGGGTTAGCCCTTGGACATGAAGGACATGGACCTCTTGGAGCGAGTCTAGAGGAAAATCACAAAGATGATCAGAGGGCTGGAGCACCTCTCCTACAAAGAGAGGCTGAAAGACTTGGGCTTCTTCGTCCTGGGGAAGCGAAGGCTCAGAGGTTTAGATTAGACAATAGGAAGAAGTCCATTCCTGGTGGCGTTCAAGGCCTGGCTTGATGAAGCAAGCTGATCTAGCTGAAAGTGTCCCTGCTTACTGCAGGGGAGTTGGACTAGATGGCATTTAAAGGTCCCTTCCAACATAACACATTCTGTGATTCTTGGGGACTTTGTTTTCTCCTTGTTGGAGGGGTGACAGAATGGTGCCTAGTGCTCAGCCACTGACTAGAGCAAACCACTGCAAGAGATCAACAGGAAAGCAAAGCAAACTCATGTCCAGTCCTGGTGAAAATGTACCATTTTATAAGTAAGATAAACATTAGATCTGCTTGCAGTTTGTTTTTGCAGTGAAAATGTTGTAATTTAAGCATAGTTGACAGGTGCACACAAGCAAGCAGAAAACTTGCACTCCATAAATAGTTATTTTTAGTCATATAAGAAGCCACTACCTCTCAAGTACTAAAAGGATCACCTTACTGTAGGCACTACGTTGTGTAAACAGAATGTTGGTTCAAACTCCTCTGGAAACATAACAGTGAAGAAAAAGATTTAAAAATAAAAAGGATCAACAGTTGCCAGCAACAAAAGGGTACAATCCACATGGGGGGAAGTGTGTGTGTGGGGGAATGTATTTATTGTTCCTTGGAGGCCACTACAAGCTACTTGCAGTAATTAAAAACAAGTCTGAATTGTACAGTGTTGACAACTGTGTAAGATGTTGTTTTCCAGCCAGAGGTAGAATAAATTATGCTACTCTAGATTGTCTTTATTGACTTGTGCTTTTTTCCCCCTCATTAGTCAAAATGACATCACAAAACAACTGTTGGCTTTATTTCAGAAAAAATAATGGGGAATAAAATTGCTGAAGACAAAATGCTACTGAAATCAAGCCCTAAACTGTATGATCACTTTACAGAATATTTGTATTGCTGTGGAGGTGAGCAAAATTAATCAAACTCTGTGCAACTTGTATGTAGATTCAACCCCAGTTAATCTTTTTATTTACCACTGACTCCCAAGGTTTGCACATTAACCATCTGAAGTACAAATGCGTAGTGACAAATTCAGCCTCAGCATGCCCAGCAAAAGATCCTTCAGACCCTTAGGAAGCTTAGTGCTCTTATTCAGTGCTCTTATTCAGGTGATAAGGCTGCTATCACCCTGTGCCCGCCTCATCAAACACATACTGAAATGTTTGTGGGGCAGAAAGACCAAGGACCTCAGAGCTACCAGGCCACCATCCCCAAGGATGGCTTTGATTTCCACGAGCCCGGGTAATAATGTGTAAACGTGGTGTACCTACTCAGAAGTGGGTGCTCTTTTAAAATGCATAACTGTACCTAGAGCCATTAATTAAACCTAGGAGGTCAGTAACTGTCTGTCATTACTGAAACTCAAGCTTTGCCCTGGATTTTGCTGGGCGAAGCTCTGAGGGGACCCGCCTCTGAGGACATCGCACCCGGGGGGCTTAGGAGAGACTACCGTTCCAGAAGGCCACGCTTCCCTGCCTGCCTGCCTGCCCACTGTGAGGCTCAGGGCTTAGAGACGCAGGAGACGTCCTGCCGGCTTGCCGACCCTCAGACACCCATAAAGCCTGCGGCCAAAATACCCAACACCGCAGTTCGGTTCCCCAACACACGATAGCACCGCCCCCGGGGGGCGGTGCCTCTGCGGCACATGCGCCGCACTGCCGCCTGCGTTAAAATACGTGAGCCCAAGATGGCAGCGCCCAGGCAATAGAACAGGAGCTGAGCGTGTACGAGGTGTGGCTGCTGCTCTCCTGCGCAGGTAATGGCTCTGCCGGGCTTGCCTCCCGTTGACTCAATGGCTCTAACCGCCGCCTGCCTCTGCTTTTCTTCATGCTTGGTGCCGGGCGGTCTCTGCCGCTGGCGCCTGCGGCCATGCCCCTTGCCGTGCTTCCTCCTCTCGCCCTCCCTGTTAGCCTGGCTGACCGAGCCGTGCCTCTGTCAGCGGGGCAGCCCTTCGCAGCCCTTCGCAGCCCTTCGCAGCCCGTTCCCTGTACCCACCCAAAGCACCCCTCCCCAAGCCTTCCGCCTCGCCCAGACTTTCCCCGCTGAGGGACCTGCCTGCCTCCGTGCCAGCTTTTACATTACTGGGTCATGCCCCTAGCGACCTTGCTATTAAACTGCAAGGGGAAGAAATGTAGGGAAGCTCTTGTTGTCATGCTAAATTCAAACTTGGGAAGATGCATTTGATTGCTTCCCCCATCTGTAGGTGAGTGAAACGTGCTGGCCTTTACTAAGCAATTATCACTACCTTAAGTTAGTAGAGGCTTCCTCTCCTGTGTGCTCAGAGCATCTTTCCGAAGCTGAGGCTCAACCTGTGTTCCTCCATCAGTACCTTTCTCCTTTCTTGGCACACCTCGTGGAGTTGGACAGATTTGGCTTTTAAGATGCTTCTTCAAAGATCCATGCAGCACTGGGCTGTGGTGCCCATAATGCGTGGGTAAGAGCACCCTTTGTATCCATGCACACAAGCCTGTAAAGGCAAAACCACTTTGGGTCACATCTCTTAAGTGTGATAGGTGTTTATGCTTGGCCCACTATATGACTTGCTGATCATGGTATCTTGTGCATGATGCGCTCTGGGAGTGGGAAGGAGACAGCAGTCATCATCTTATCCTGGAAGTCCAAGTGCTTAAATAAGCTTTGCTCAGGCTGTGGTCCCTTTCCCACTCTCCTCTTCTGCTCTGACTCCTGCCTCACATGACTTATAGAGCCTGAGGTCACCCAAATGTGCCCTGGCATGTGTGACATTGCCAGGTAGTCTTGTCTTGAGCTGTGCGCAGGGCACTGGCTCTGCCTTGTGCCTTTCTGTCTTCAGCAAAGGTTTTGCATCTACATAACATCTATGTTGTAAAATATGTATATTGTAAATTAACAATGCTGAAAGTGGCCTACCCTAAGCAAGGGAAGTGCTGCTTTCTGTTGTAGAAAAAATTCAAATGATAGAAGTAATAAGGAAATAGCTCACAGAAATAAGTCAAATGGTGAAGTACTACAACATTGCTGCTAATTGTGAGCTGACTGAGGAGTTGTAAGGTTGTGGAGCAGGAGAAATTAACTGTCTCCTGAATAACTCATAAGCACCTGCACAGGAAATCCCGAGTTAAGTCCTGGATTTGTTGTTATTGCAAATATGAGAGATTTTAGAGGTCAGCCACAAAAAAAAAAAAATATCAAGGCAATGGCATGACTCAAATATTTTTTCCATTTATGTAAAAGAGCCTCTTGGATAAGTAACAGAAAAAAAGGTGTGATTCTTTAGGTTTCTAATAATACAGGCAGTGAGGGCTTTTGTAGGCCTTTGTGGTGAATGTTAAGGAATTACTCTCGCTAGCTATACTGGGGATCAAATTTAGGTGATATAGCAGTCACTTCTGATCATAATGTTGCTATCACATAGGAAATAAAATTGTTTCTTACACAGATTTTACTGATGTAACTGCAAGAAAAATTATGATATAGCTAGCTTGGTACAACAGCTGTCTATAGATTCAAATTTGAGGAAAAAAACCCCAACAATCATAGAGGGTAGGAAATACTGACATATATAAATATGATTTTTTTAAAAAATGAATGAAGGGGGAAGATGTGGAAGAAATGTTTGTAGCTTAGGGTTTTGGATTGCTTGTTTTGGTTTTTTTCAATGCTGTATTTCCTGCTGTAGTAAGTCAATACATATCCTATTGAGACTGATCCTGAACTTCTGGACTGTTTGGTCTTTCTCACATCTGTGTAGTTTTATTTTAGAAGACTCTAAAGCATGTAAGGGGTTCTTTGAATGGGAATTTTAGTTGAAAGAGAACTGGATTGCTTTGCTTGCTCAACTTGTTAAATTATATCTTGTCTGAACAGCGTAAGTTTCTCATGTAGTTCTTGCAGAAAACTATGCTGATGAGGAAGCCCTTAGCTTCTAGTTGAAATCTACTAATTATAGTCCTCCTCCCCCATCTCTTTCCAGTGATGACAAATTCAGTAGCTTTGCAGGATAATTTAATCCAACTTCCTCTTCTCCCTACTTTCATTCTAAATTGTTGCTAACACCCCGTTAGCCATCTTATTCTGTTCAGTCAGCTGAGTTTCATGAATTGTCAGTTGACTAATCCTGCTTTTATCAGAGACTGGGTGCAAGAATTGTATCTTACTAGAGAAGGAGTATAACAGTTTTGTTCCATGAGAGGACCACAGTTAGTTCTTTTGGTTAAAATCTGAATGTTTTTGTAATTCAGACACATGGGAGTAAAATGCAAGTAGCATGTTTCAAAGCTACCAAATTTCTGTGTGATCCTAATAACTGCTGAATTCCTGTTACATTGTTTTTTGTCTCTTTTTCAGATATCATAACCTTAAGAATGGATTTGGTTTGTCATAGAATTGTTACTTGTTCCTCTTGCTTGAAGAGACAACTAAATGGCTTCCTGGGATTAATTAAATGGCAGAGAAGACTGGTTCCTGCTTGTGTCAGAACTATTTACAGTGAGACAGGAAAATGGGAAAAAAGCTATGGATTGGAGACAAGAAAAAGAGTGGAAAATTGGTGGCTCCCTAGAATAAAGGAACAGTTCTGCAAAATTTCAGAAACTGATGTAAGCATTATGAGAAATTTGAAAATTGCATGCTTGATAATTTTATTTTCTCAGAATGGAGTTAATTGAAAATTACAACAGTTGGGTTATAATGATGATATATATTACATTTTGGGGGAAAATACTTTTATCTGATTATAAAAACAGTTAATGAAATAACTGAAAAAAATACTCTAAAACAATCTTGAGGAAAAACACAATCAGCAAAGTATGAGCTTGTAAATTTAGGAAGTGTTTAAGCAATCTTTGTATATTATACCACATTTAAGAATTTATTAAAAGAAGCATCTTCTACATTTATAACTTGTGTAAACCGCTTTCCCAATGGCTATGCCAAACCTATTATGCTGCACACTGTGACTCATTAAGAGCTGTGATAAGGGAAGATGAGTTTTCTGGTATACAGTGTCTTAGAAATGATGAGTGGCTTGCAGGAAAAAAGCCCAACAACTTTTCCCGTGCAATAAAATATCTTGAAAACCGTCATCTCAGTCTCTGACTCTTTTTGCCTTGTCAGTTATGCCCAGTCACATAGGTACATAAAATTTGTGTACCTGCATGTTTGTTCTTCTTTCCTAAAATTTGCCCCCTCTTCAACAAAAAAGAGAGATTCTTTCAAAGTGTTGAAGAGAGAAAAGGGGCTTGCTGTTTCTGAGGAAGAAAACATGCAAAAACAGCATGTATGCATTCATGAAGCAGGGAGAGAGTTAATTTAGGCTTGTGTCTTTAACTTCTGACAAATCATACATGTTATAGGCTAAGCTCTAATTAATGTTTTTAATGATACTATTGTTTTATCTTTGCAGCTGAAGTAAATTTGAAACTAACTGTTTCACAGTAAGAGCCATGTAGTGTATAGTGCTGCAATGAAGTATTTAGATTATGTCTAACTTTTTATTTGGACAGAAGAGATGAAGAAGTAATATTTGATAAATACAAATAGAGTTTTCTTCAGAATAGTAAAACCTGCACACTTTTTTTTATTATAAGGAAAGCAATGTGGGAAATGATAAATTCACTGGTAATATGTTTTAGGAATAATTTACGTGAGAGATAATGTTTGGTTTCTTTGTAACTTTTGTCAATTTACACAAACCTATCTGGATGAATTCTTCTACTTTCTTTTCACAATGCAAGGTACTGCTTGTAAGACATCTTTGGATCTGAGCATACATAGTGAAACTGAGGAGTTTCACTTCTGTGGATGTTAGTGCAAATGATTGAGTCAGTCACTCAGTACCTTAATGCAGTTCAGCTGACAGAAAGAAACTGACCCTGAGTGAGCACCATGTTTGTTGTAAAAGCAAAGCACTTACTTAACTCCTAAGAGGATAATTTAATGTCATGTTTTAATTTTTTTGATGGACAGATTTGGAGCATGTATATAACCGCTGACATACTTTATGATACTGAATGGTGATTTGTTAAGCTGCACTTATGTTAATATATCTTTTGTTGAGTAAAAGTTGATAAAAAAACAATTTACAAGTGCCACATAAATACCAATGTAAATTGATGAGATAGCAGCAGAATCTGGTAAAGCCTCTCCATTTTCAGCCTCAGAGAATTTGATGCTGGGGACTTTGTCAGTGCTTATTTGGATCGGTTCCAGCACAACCCTGTGGATTTTCCTGGCACTGTGTAGTTTATAATGTGTGTGTGTGTGTTTATTAGGTGAAATGCTAACTCATGTGGTCGTAACTTTCTAAAAAAATCTCTTTCTAGAAATCAAGACCAAAATTTTATGTGCTTTCTATGTTCCCATATCCTTCTGGAAAGCTTCACATGGGCCATGTTCGTGTCTACACCATCAGTGACGCAGTAGCTCGGTTCCAGAAGATGAGAGGGATGCAGGTAAGAAAAGATGGGCAGTAGGTTTTTATGTTTTAATACCATAATTGGTCAGGGAATTAGTGTTCAAAATCCATAAAGGTGAAGGCTTAGTTGGAATATATGCTACAGATGCATTGATAGATGACCTGTGGAGCTCTGGATATTGACATTTAAGACTTAGTTAAAGCAGGTGGTTGTCAGGACTCCCAGTTGATAACAATTCATTAGAAGCTATCTCAAATGATACTGCTGATGCTGTATCAGCTACCAGAATCTATTGATGTATGGCACAGTGTTGATGAGACGTGGGCCACACCATTTCTGAGAGGAGACTGAAGAGCCTACTGCCATCTGGGTGGGACCGTGGGATAAAAGTGTAACAGGCAAGAGAAAACTGTGACACTGCAGAAATCAACTTTAACCTCTTCTCCTGACAAGAGATTGATGTCCTTTGTCAGACTTGGGACACCCTGCTCCTCTGTGCCAGCTGGAGAAAAACCAACCCTTTCTCATGGCTGACTGAAGTCAGGGGTCATGTTGCACATTGTATCACCTGGGTGTAACTACCAGATTCTCTTCTGTAGTGGCTGACCCCTATGACTTGTGGGTATTAGCCTTGCTCATACATACAAAACTCTGCCTCTTCTGAGGTTGTAAGTCTATCAAGTATGAGTCTAAGACTGCTTGCCACATCTGCAAGGAGAAATCCCACTTTCCCTACCACTTTCCTTTGTTTCCTAGCTGGTCCCATGCCTGCCATCATTTGTTCCTGTCTCCCTTCTCTCACTCTTTCCAGTAGGTAGAAGGTGTAGGTGACAGCCTAGTCCCTGTGTTCTACAGGGGGGATCCTAATTGGTGTGCAGGTAATTGAAGAATGTAAGGTGTGAGGGAATTGTGGCCTGAGTGACAACCATATTAGTGTTGAGGAATACATCTGGCAGAGGAAAAAATATTAAGAATCTGGGAAACAATAAGAAGCAGCAATATGGAAGGATACCCAGTTTTAGAGTAGGGAACAAAAGGGAAGAAATAGCTGTAGACAAGCATCTAGGATGAGACTCATAAATTAATCCTCTCTAATCTACAAGAAAGAAGGAACAGTTAAGATTGTAGGAATCAGACCCTCCAGAGGGTACAAAGGAGCTGAAATGGAGAAAGAAATGTTAGTTGCTGGTTGAGGTACTAAGTGCAATTTCCTTGCTGCAAGAGCTGCAGAAGTGTAGTGTTTCCTGGATATATCACCACCCATGAGGCTCTTGAAGGTATTTTCACTGAATTATTCAGTGTGCTGCCTTTCCAAATACTATGTGTTTTATGCCAATGATGAACATATCGTGCACTGAATATGTGCTGTTGCTTTACAGAAATGCATTCTCACGCTTCTGAAATTACAGGGAAAAAGAAGTAACTACCGTGTACTTTAAATGAACAAAAACCAGTCTGTTGTAATACTGATGTTTCTGAACTCCTCTGAATGACCAGAACTTATATCTCATTAAAATGATAGAGCCAACTGGACTCTTGTAAGGATGTTTGATTCCTGCTTGATGTTAATACCACTGGAGATGTTATTTCAGGGCATAACTCATCTCTCATCAGTAACGGTGGAAATACCCATTAAATTTGTAGAGAGAGATGAAAACATGCTACATGCTTCCTCTTCTACTAGCTAAAATAAGGTTAAAATAATTATCTACATCCACAGGGATGCTGTAGGTGTTAGCTTCTGAATATGACATAAGTAAGCACCCTTAGTTGAAGCCTTTGGAGAAAATGAAAATAAAATTGCAATGAAATACAAGAGCCACTATGAAAGCAAGCTTTTATTTTCACGATTGCCTGTTTTTTCCATTAAATTTTGTGAAGTCTTTTAAATCTTGCATTTCATCTTATTTTAACATTTCATATAAAATTACTTTGAAGGGTATTATGAAGAGTGCTTGTAGAACATGCTGTATTTCTATAAATATATCTTCTGTTGTGTTAACCACTTTGAGAGACTGTTTATGACTAAAGGTGGGCAGACAAAGAATTTAACCTTAATGTACAATTAAGAGACATTAAAGTTCTCAGGTGATTTTCTGAGTCTGTCAGACTAAGCTGTTAGTGATGTAGATCAACTTACTGGAACTTATATTTAACTTAACTTTTTTTTTTTCTTTATTAGCCTTACTAATTTCTCCATCACTTAGAATTCAAATCTTTATAAATGATTTTTCTTCTCACAGTTCATTTATCAACCTCTAGATGTTTTCTCTGGCCGTTCTCACAGTTGTCCAATCTATAACAGATTTCTTTATTGTTATGGTTCTAGGCTATGATGGGGTTATGTCTTATCATGCATAACATTTGATATACCCAAGAAAAATGTTTTTCCCTGCATTCAGGGAATTACTTGGATTCTTCTTCACATAAAAAAGAATGCTTTAGAAAAAAATACTAGTATGTATAATTTTGATGTTATTCTATTAATTTTCTAAAATCTATTTTTTCATTTTTCCAGAAGTTCAACTTTAACATTGCATGTTTGAAAATTCAGGCCCCACTAATTTTTCCCAAGTCAAAATTCTGAGTAAAGGTTAATGCAGTTATTGAAGTTTAGGATAAGATTTTTGAGCAGTACTTGCTTCCACCTTATCCAAACCAACAAAAAGGAAAAATAATGGAAAATTATCATAGGAACTATTTCTCTACATGTAGATATAAATCTGACCTTGGTTAGCAAGTAATAAAACAGTGCTGGAAGCAGTACAGGTAAGTTGCAAGTGTTTGTAAGGCAGTGAGGAATGATGGGCTCTTACCATGAAAAATACAGGCAAATACAGTCTAAATTAGAGTTCCCTGGGAAAACATCAGACTACAGTGTGCATTTGAAGTTCAGTAGACACTCAAGGAAAATAGTAGGGCAATATATATGGTGTGTACCTAGTTGGCTAGTATATATGGTTGAGTGAATAATGTATGTTGAATAGGGTTGAGATATCTTTCTTAGAGAATGCCTTCATGAGAGAGTAGTGAATTCGTTTCATATTGATTTAATCTGAACTGGCAAGAATTTTCTTATTTGCTATAATAGATAAGTAAGGATAAGCTTGAAAGCCTTTACAAAGGGATTAGTGCTTCTTCAGTACATTGAAAACATTCCTTGGAATTTGTTAATGTAATTTCTTCATATTGGAGGTAGTTTGAAATCTTAACTGGGGAAGTGTTATATCATTTGAATGCTGGGATATTATTTTTTGTTGTTGTTTTCCTAAAATGGAACATTAGTATTTTATGTTTCTAGCTGGATAGGATTTTATTTTGTTTCAATTAAAATATTCTAGAGAGATAATATGCACTGATATCTACTGATACTTGCCAGAAACCTGTACTTCACCAGCATCTTAAGTTGGAAAACAAATATTTGTTGCTCATCCCAACCCTCTACCCGCCTTGTTTTGGAAGAAATACTGCTTCAGCATAGAGCTGTAGGTGATATTGGTGACTAATGACGCTGAAAATGGTTGATCAAGCAGGTTACCTAATGAGCAGCAGCCTTATCTGCACTATGTGACTGGCTGGTCGTTTATTAAATGATGTGCAGGGGTGGGTTTTAATGCAAGTATAACATTGCAACAGGCAATCACTTTTTCAGTGTACTGATGAGCGATAAGCTTGGCAGAGTTTTCAGCAGGAGGTACATGAATGTTTGTATTCCAGCACAGAGATCATGGAATGATAGAATAGTTTGGGTTGGAAGACAGATAATCACTGGAGTTCTGCACAGGGCCAGAACACTGTGTCTGGGAGTGATGAAGTCCCATTTGTTTTATGTGAAGGTCTGACCAGTGAAGCATTGTCATATTCCCACACTCCTCAAGAACTTGTAGGCAGTGCATGGGAAGCAAGCTCGTCATGCACTTGGATTAAATGGCTGGGTAAATGATTTGTATAGTACATCTGTTGCAGGATAAGTTGTTTACATTCTAATTAGTGAAGATGAAGCTTGAAGTCTTTGCGTGGGAACTCTAAACTGTAAAGATAACTGAATGCAGTGAGCTAGTCTGTTTCAAAAATGTGTTAAGGATAATATTTTTCTTGAAGTGCAGTTAAAACATTTTTTGTGTATGGAGAGTTCTAGTCACAAATCTTGTTACAAACATATTTCTTTAAAAATGCTAAGAAAAAAAGTAATTTATATATTTTTAAATTACAATTTTGTATCTATTAGTAAACCAGTCCCGAACTAAACTGTGAAGCTTCTGGTTGTGTTTTCTCCGTACGTTTACATGGATCTTGCAAATTCAAGCGAATGAGTTTTGTAAGAAGAGATTTCGTACTTGTAATTTGAAAGTACCTTGTACAAATTACAGAGATGTTCACATGGTGATTTTCATCATGGCAGATTTCCAGTCTGCTACTGCTTGGGGAAAATGTATTTATCATTGCTTTATCATGCTATCATTATTATTTATTTGATAAATTCCAAAGTGGATAATTTGTGGCTCTCAGAGGACTAAGAATAATTCCCTTAGCAATCAGTAAACAGAGTGATTCAGTTCAGTAGTTCCTGTGATATCTTTGTAATACAATTTTGAATTGTAATTGATACCACAGCGAGGCTGTCATATGCAGGTTATGCAGAAATGAAAATGATTGCTGCACAATTCAAGATGAAATTCTTGTACACTAGGATTGATTTCTTAATTTATACTTAAGATGCTGCTGATAGATGGGATTGAAATATTGTCGGTGATATTTCCACAATATTCCAAAATTACTTAAAGAGCATTTTCATCTTATCCAGAATGTGTTTTTCAAATTAGATATTTTTTCATTAATTGTTTTCCTTTGCACCAGTGAGTCTTAATACTCTTAAAATTGCAAAACTTAATTGTATTGAAGAAAGACAGGCAAGTTTAATTAAAATGCTACAATAAATTCATCCATAGGATTAGTTATTTCAATGCAGTTCCATTTTTTTTCTGATCGTCATTAACGGCAATTCTTCATATTTTTTTGTGTGTGTGAGGTTGTTGTGTCCTTTTGCCATGTTATTTTTTGTGGTTTAAAACAAGTGGAAAACATAAGTATCCTATGTGAATTATTATTTAAATTTAGTTTTCCATTAGCAAGTACTGAAAGTTAATTAGTTCACTGTTTCATTTTGAAAAAAAGAGAGAGGAAATTACATACTGTTTTTAATGCAATTATTAGAAGCCTAGAACCTTTCTTGTTGGAGACAGCCTTTAAGATCATCAAGTTCACTTAACTGCTGCTAAGTCCACTGCAACAAGTCCTGAAGCACCACATCTACAGGTCTTTTCAGTACCTCCAGGGTGACTGAACCACATTCCTGGGCAGCCTCTTCCAAGGTCTGGCAACCCTTTTGGTGCAAAACATTTTCCTAGCAGCCAACCTAAACCCCCCCTGGTGCACCTGGAGGCCATTTCCTCTTGTCCTTTTGCTTGTTCCTTTTCAAAAAAGAGACCATCACCCACCTGGTTACAACCTCCATTCAGGTAGTTGCAGAGATAGAGCAGGTCTCATCTCAGCCTCCTTTTCTCCAGGCTAGATAACCCCGGTTCTGAGCCTCAGATGCTTCTCCTAAGGCTTGTGTTCTAGACCATTCACCATTTTTTTCCCCTTCTTTTGATTTGCTTCACTCTTGTTACATAATATGCGTGAGATTAAGGAGGTGACACCTTTGTTTTCTAAATGTTTGCAGGAAAGGAGCGGATCTAGAATATTTTTTTCTACCTTGTATCTTGTGTGACTGAGAGATATGTTAGAACATTTGATAAGCAGAGTTATGTTTTGATAAAAATTTCTGGGTTGATTATTTTTTTATTTGAAAGTGCCTTACCAGAATGCAAATACGCAGATTCTGTTGCAGAGAATCAGTGAAGTTGCCCTTGCTAGAATGTACAGCACTAGTCAAATTTCATTATTTTAATCTGCTTCCAGGTGCCTTGTCTGCTTGGGATTTTTTTGTTTGGTGGTGGTGATGGTGGTAATTTTTAGCTGTTGTGTAATGGTGATTATTGTCTAGAACACTTAAAGACAATCTAGGCTGCATGCAGGTGGACATCTTGTATTTAAAATGTGTTTCACAAAATCAGATTTTCAACATAGCAGACTGATTGCAGGTGGTTAGGGAAAGAAGCAGCCATCCTCTCCTTTTCACTCCGACCATATGTCCTTACTGCCTCACTTGTGTGGGGCTGTGCAATTGTCGGATCAAGTGCAAGGAAGATGACAAGGTTGCTGCTGCAGCCAGGAATGTTTTCTGGCAGTTGGAACCCCTGACCACAGCTCACCTATTTTGCCAGCCTTTTTTGGTTAGTTCACATCAAATGTGTCATGGGGCTGTAACTAGAGAAAAGAATGTAGAATTTATTGTCAAATCACTAATCTGACACCAAACATTTTCATTTTTGGTTTTCTTATCACACATTCTCTGGGATAACCATATTTATTTACAAACATTTTTGCTATTGATTTTGCTGTCTTAGAATCTAGAATATATTGATCTGGATGTAAGAAAGATACATCAGCTCTATGATCATAGTTTTGAGATGTACTGAGCACAGCTAGAGACCAAACAAGTTCTTTGTATGAACATAAAGAAAAGTTCACTAAATCATCTGCCCTGATTATATTGATGGAGGCAGAGAACTGAGTGTTACAAGATCACTGTCAGCTTTGTGTTATATGGTACCTGCTGATCTCACGTAATAATTCAGTGTGATAGGCTGATTGTTATGGCAGCGAATAGATGAAACTCCTCTGAAAGGAAGAGATGAGATCTTGCAAATCAATTAATGGAGTTACTGTGTCTTCCTTCTTCATCCCACTGTCACGTTAAGAGCTCTAGCCATTGAGGACAGATATTTGGCCCATGCTGTGAAGTGATACTTACAGCTCTGCTTTGATCTCATATGAGGTCAGAGTCTTTGAGAACTAAAATGTTTCAAGATACAACTGTTTACCTTTTTAATAATCTGCTTCTGAAAAGAGCCATTGGTGTGGTACCGAGCTCTCTTTTCCCCACACGTTGATACATCACTTCCTTGTAACTGCCATGTTCCTGCCCGAAACATAGTATGTTTAGCAGTAGAAAACATTGGTCTTTCATACTTGATCCTTAAGAGGACCTTAAGCCATCTGTATTCAAGACTGACCCAGTAGTTTTAACCAGAAAGTGTGTCTACTTCGTCGTGAAGACCAGGAACACTGGCCTTTGGAAATAGTCCTGGCTTCTGCCATCTTAAACTGATGAAACTATAGCTGGCCTTCATTTACCAGGTATAGATGTTCCCAGACATATGCCGTACTCCTCTCCCTACAAGATATATTTATTGCTTGTTTTTTTCCTTTCTCTTTGCACCTTAGAGAAAATACTGTCTGTACAGACAAGTGATGCTTGAAAGAATGGTCACTCTAGTGAGCAGGATAGATCCCTGAGTTGCGCAAGGTTTAGAGACTGCTGTCAGAAGCAATCAAGTCAGCGTTCAAGAAAGCGGATGCATTTTCTTCCTTTTCTTTTGCTGATCTGTAATGCTGGAGGGAGCAGACATGTTTTCTGCTAGTCAGAGCCTATGATCAACCCATAAAGATGCTTCCAGGAATACCTTTTACTCTTCAAAATTGCTTTCTCCCTATCTTTGTTTTAAACAACTAAACTATTCCTTTATTCTTTGTGCCAACTTCTGACATGTTAGTAGTGTATTTTCTTCTACTCTTCCATGTCTTTTGAGGTTTCTGATGCTTTTTAGAGCTATATGGTTAATCTCAGCCTTGTGGTTTATGTTGGCTAGACGGAGTTAAGATGTAATGCCAAGTGCTGTGTGGAGACCATGGCATTTTAACTGTAGATACACAACATGCATTCCAGCCAGAAGTAGCTGACCTATTGTTTAGACAAATGCATTTCACAAACCATTCAGATCCGTTCACAGTAGAGAAGTAAAAGAGACAATAAACTTGAAATGATTTTCTAAACCACTGTGCATGTTACATTCATCTCTATAGCAACTACATAAATAGATCTATCCTGGAGATTAATTTGAGGATATTTTTAATGTCTCTTTAAATTCAGGTTTCTGATTGAAACTTCAATTAGCGTATTTCTTCAGTCCTTTAACTTGAGGAATGCTATTGGTTGTTAAATTGAACTGTCTTTTGAATGTGATAAGTGAATACTGTATGATATTTTTAATGTACATGCTAGAATGGGAAGATCTGTGTGAGCAGATAACTCCTGCTAGCTCTGATGGAACAGTGATAAAATGTCTGCACATTAACTGTCTGGAGCATCAGTTAGCCCTTTTGGGGAGCCTGTAACTGGTAGAGAAGATGTACTTCCCACATCCTTTTGCTCATGAGCATGAGGAATGAGATAGTACCCCAGCCTTATGGCTGCCTGTCTATATGCAGGAGATTTTCAGGAGCCAAATTTTCCAAAATATCAAGATCTAGTATTTTTTTTTTTAATCTCATGTGAGGTGCATCAGCTTATAGTAGAAGAAGGCATTTGTAGGGATGTAAATGTAGGGCATTTGTTTAAACGAATGGGGTTTAGATAAAATACATTTTATACATGAAAAAAAATCTCATTTTTGTCATCGTTTGTCCCCAGAGATATGTGGCCAGCAATAGTTGCAGTCAAAAAGAACTGAGCTGCAGAAATGGTTATTTCATTGTGTCCTTAAGAGATTCTATTGAGATTTGTAGTTTATAGAAAGTANTTTTTTATACCAATAGTTTTGATTACTGATGTGGAGAGAGAGGAGAGCTAGGGAGAGATGTGCTTCAGTGGGGTGTTGAGAAGTGATTTAGGCTCCAAATGGGAATTTCCATGTAGGAGTTAAAAAGTGAGAAAATGGAGAGTTGGATAAACTGATTCTTGTGTTTGTGTCCAGTGTGTGACACTGGTACAAGGAACAATATCTAATTATAGGAAAATTTTGTAAGACAGTATAGCATTCCAATTTCTATTAGATTTATACATAAAAACGTGCTATGCATGGACCCTGACTACTGGCTTGAATCACAGTTGATCTCAGGTTAAACCTTTGGTTTTGTTGTTGCAGTGTCAGAGTAACGATATACAGCAGGTTTAGTTACAGCTCAGTTTTGAAAACAAGAATGCTGAGGAGACACATCTGTTAAATTCTGTTGCGTTTACAATGAGATGGTGCCCAGAGCACCTTTATAAACATGCCTATAAACCATTTTTTTATGAAAAAAACATTGAAGTCAGAGGGTTGGAAGGCAGAGAAGATAAAAATATTACTAGTCAGCGACAAAAGTAGCTCTTAGGCTTTGGAAACGAACAGGTTTTTTGCAGGGAGATAGTTTATGAGATTAGTGTTGTTGGGCTTGCTTTCTTATTGCTTGTTTGCTTGCATGCCACTAAAGAACGAGTTATTTATATTTTTAGGGGTAAAAAAATATGATTTCTTACAACCTATGAAATGTTAATTGGCCAGGTTTTGCTGTTATTAAACTTGTGTAACTTTAATCGTAAGTATTGGTCTTTGTTTCCCTGGTTATTAAACAGTTTTTTTGAATACTTAATGTGTTACTAGATTATTTTTCTAAATAATTTGCATGTTAATAGGAAACATATATATTTCAACGGAAACAATCTTTTATTTTGTAGTAGAAATTTTAGCACCTTTATTTGTACATATGAAATACATTAATTTGTCAGTCTTCAGTTTATATGTAGAAAAGTAACTTTTGTAAAACTTGACTAAAACAGTTTTCCTGTCCTCTTCATTTTATCAGTTGGATTTAAGGTTTTCAGAGAGTATTTTTCTTTTTTATTTCAACGAAAAGAAAAAACGTAGGCTACACATCAGGAACAGGAACCATTGTTTCAGTTAGTTTTGCTTGCTTTCTTCTTTCAGGTGAATTATTGATTCTGTTTAGTAGTAGCATCAACTGATAATTTTGTCTGCCACACAATTTACAAACGATTTATTTACAAATAGTTTTGAGGATTTATTAGAAAATACTTTAAAGTCTGTCTAACATCACGTTGTAGATAGCAAGTGTGCTTCATATTCATCCTTTAAAACAGACCTAGTGGCATGATTTGAAGAGGTTCAATTCAGACAAAGCAAATGCTGAAATGCCAAACACATTTTGTTGTTTAGAAGCCTGTGTGTGTTGTTGATACCATTCCAGATATGTAAGATATTGGTTTTCCTTTTTGTTTACAGGTGATAAATCCAATGGGTTGGGATGCATTTGGATTACCAGCTGAAAATGCTGCAGTTGAACGTGGGCTTCACCCTGCAAGATGGACACAGAGGTAGCTTATAATGAATTTAAGTAGTGTGGCATTTTCACTGTGAATACCTATACTGTGACCACAATAAAGTAACAAAACAGAGCAAAACCAGAGTAGACATAGAAGAAAGATGGTTAAGAGAGAACCAGGGTTATTTGCCAATGTATTACAGGACTGTGCAGATGATTCAGTTTCCAAAAGCAAATGTATCAGGATGATTTTCAAGGTTTTCATCTCAATTGCTTTTAACTTGCAGAAAGGTAGAATATTGAAAGAGTGACATTTCCCAAACACCCAAATCAGTGAGTAAGAAATAATTTCACTCATTATGATGAGTGAAATCTTAGTATAGAACACACTGTTGAAAATTGAGCTACGTGTTTAGATTTATTAGCAGTTTTCATTACCAAGCAAAAGAGGAAGAAGATAGTTTTTTCATTTGGATTGGATCTCAAAAAGTGTCTTAAGCAGCCATTATTGTAGATGATTTTTGTGAAATGTTTGGGGCTTAGGCTATAGAATTCGGTGTTCCACTAATATTCTTTAAACTGTGTAGAAAGTTACATAAGTAAACACTGATTTCTGTAAATCTCTCAGAAACCAATCTTCTCAAGTGAAGTTGTTTGCTCTGGGTGCAGTAATCTAGCTGTGCTATCTTTTTGGACCTTGGTCCATTTCTGCTTTTGATAATACTGTTTCTTTTAAGTTGGTTTTGGTTTTCTTTTTTCATGTTTCTGGTCCCATATTAAGATGCCTGGTGCTTTTCCAGCTGCAATATAGCAAGGATTTCACAAAGGGAGAATGCATGAGTGCACTACACACAAGTTCTGAGGTTTTTGTGCTCAGTTTTAAAAAATTCCTTCATGGTTTAGATGAGAACCAGTTGCCATCACAACACAAAAACCTGGCTTTGTTCTTTTGAGGGTCTGACACCACTGTGTAGCGTGTTGCATGCTGTCAGTGCTATCACTAAATTGATGATTTGAGTCTTACATCAATAAGTCTACTGAAGCTCAGCTGCCAAATCAATCTGGACACTTGTTTTAACGGAGTGCCCCATTTTTAACTCTGTGATCTTGATAGAACCTTCACCAGGGAGAGGGTCACTGTGATCCTTACCTACGAGATAACTGATGCACAAAGAAGTGGAGGTTGATGTTTTGAGACGAGGCTGACATCAAGTACTTGTGACGACAAGAAGGGTCAGTGTCCTTCCTGTCTTCCATGTAGTCCTTCCTCACTTGTTGTAGGCACTGATAGGAGATATTGTTCAGCTGTCTCCTCCTGTGAACTCAGAAGAAAGCTGTTTTGAGAGCTGAGTTGAAATTGGCTCAGCAGAAAAGCAGGGAGCAGAGAGACGTCAATAGCGAAGTGTCCTGTCAGCTCAGCCTGCCTCATTGAAGCTGTTTGTCCGGGTCATAAAAAAATCTATGTGGCCAGACACAGCCTGAGACGATTCTCTTCTGCTACTATTTGTGCTTTTATTTATTTATTTATTTGTTTGTTTGTTTGTTTATTTCTTTATTGTAAATAGGTGTGTGTTGTTCCATGTGCTTCAAGCTGCTCAGCTAGTAGTTAAAAGATGTTTTTTACTGGAAGAAATTTTTGCTTCAGAAATTTCCTTAATATTGAAAAGAGCAGATGCCTAGTTTTAAGAGTTAATAATACTATAACAACAATTTGCATATTATCACTGGACCTACTGTAATAACAGCAACCAAATAGAAGATTACTTATGTACCCAGTTTTTCTGATTATTCTAAGGAAAGGTGTTGGTTCATCATACCAGCAGTTTAAATTCTGACCACTGAAGTAATTGCTGTCTCCCATTTTCTGCATTGTCCCAACCTGCAGCAGGGATGACAAACTGCATGTGAAGCTGTGATGACGTGATAGCAACCTGATGTGTTTTAGTCATCCCTGGAGTAGAGCCAGACATCTATGCAAAAGGGAGGGCACACTGTAAGCATTTCAACTTACTTGGTTCAGGAGCAAACAAACAAATTCCACAACATCATAATTTTTCTGAAGAGGCGATTTTAAATGAGCTCTAATTGACTATTACCTCTTATATTCTCAAAACTAGGAAAAAAAACAAAACCTAAAAGAAGTTGAAGGTGGATTTCTTATACAAAATGTTTGTTAATATAGAGTCAGAAGCTGTGTGAAATTGCAGTCAAATTTGAAATTTTGTTACTGGTACAGTTCATTTTGAGTGGGACTTTAGTATAAGCAGAACTACTGGAAGTACAGCTTCTTGCAGTGAAAGCAGTGAGTCCATAAGAGGATTTTCTGGTACACTTGTACTGTTATAACGCTGCCATCAGCCTTTTCTAGTGAAACTGGGGCTCTGCAACTCGTAATGCAGGATACTTGCCTTTCTCAGTTATGCAGTAGTGCAGGTTTGTTCTAGATCAGAATTAATGCTTGGGTTTGTGACTGTCAAATCTGCCACTCTGGCAGATAGATGTTACTCTGACATAATGCTAAAATGCAAATGAAAGTCCATAAGAAAATTATAAAATATTAGAAAAATATAAGTCCATAAGAAATTAAAGGAATTTTAAAGTGTGCAAATTAATTCATACTGGCTCACTAGTTAATACTGTGTAGTTGTATTTTAGTAAGCTGTATTTAGTACGTTCTCAAACTAATGCTTCACTGTAAAACCTGACATATTTTATTTTCTATTTTTTATATAATCCACCTAAGTCAAGGTCTAGCCCTACAGCTTCACACTTGACTTAAGTTTACCGATGGCTGTGTTGCCACCAGAAATGTAGGGTTCCTTGTCACCTGTCAGGACTTATGTTCCCACCACCTCCTTTATGTTGACTCTGCTGGTTTTGTGGCCACAGTGTTGGTTGGGATCAGCCCATTGATCAGAGGGAAGCAAGAAAACTTTTGGGCTTTTTTGAGAACTTTTTGTAGGGCTTGTTTTCAGTTGAGTGGGTCAGATGATTCAAGTCATCCTATAGTCACACCAACACCAAAGCCGAAGAAAAATACAGCGAGAATAGCTCTGCCAGAACAGAGCAGGATTAAGGTGATTGTGGAAGTACCTCCTACTGCATTGTGAACATTTCAGAGTGCTCTTTGGCTCCACTGCAGCAAAGAAAATTTAAAATATTGGGAAGTGATGCCTGAGGAGCATTTCCCTCAAATTGCAGGGCTATATTTGCTTTTCAGTTATTCTCAAGTCAAGAGAAGAAAAATCATTGTCTTGGACACACAGCCATTGAAATTGGATGAGAATGCACTAGGGACTTTTAAAATTATTATTTAAGATGAGATTTCTAACAGCTCTTTGAGTTCCACGGTTAGTATTTAGAGGTTAACTAGTGCTTTTGATGTCTCAGAACTTTATGAACACCTGATTTTAACTAAGGTCTCATGATGGAAATATTAAGTTAGTGTTTTCATTTTTTATTTTGCAGTAATATTCAACACATGAGGAAGCAGTTTGATGCACTAGGTCTGTCTTTTACATGGGAAAGGGTAAGGTTTTCTTCTTTAAGGGATACTGCTTTATTGTGTGTTGGAATGTTGAAAAAACATGGATTTCACCATTTTATTTATGACAACATAGAGGTTTTTAAAAGTGACTAGTTTAAGTTGTTAAACTGTAAAATTACATTTGAAAAAAAAGTGGGAAGTAGAGCATCCCTCAAGCTTCTTATCAAACTTCTATTGCTTTTGACATACTGACATCATCTGATAATCTAAAGGTTCAGGGAAATCTTTTCTCTAAAGTAATTTCAGTTTTTCACTTTGATTTTTCTCTTCGCTCTTTCAGCTCTTTCAAAGTAGCAATTTTCTGTGTTAGGAGTTAGGCAATAGTCTAAATAGTTATTTATGAAGCAGCATGCCACTGTGCTAGAGTATATATATTTTGAGGAATGCTTTTTTCTATGTGTATGTTTTCATAATATACTCAAGGGTTTAAAGCTAGTAACTTGACATGGTGGTTTGGTTATGTTTGTTCAAAATTTGAAGCATATGTCTGCATTTGCATAAGTGTTCCTATAACGATTGTTTTAGAAAAAAGAAATTTTATTTAAAATAGTAATGCTTGAGAATCAGGTGTTCACCTTGAAAACCTTACCAACATGATCAGACTTAAGCTAATGTAATTTTCAAGATAAAAGAATTAATTTTGAAGTGGTTGTAAGGTTACTGCAGTTACCATTGAATCGGAGTCAGTCGCTACCTTTATATTCTCGTCAGTGACTGTTGCTTATCACCTTAATATGATTCTGAATAGAGTGATGGAGATGCTAATCTTGGATTTTTATAGCAGTATTGTATATCTGAAAAGGAAAAGGATTAGTTTTCTGGCAGTCTGAGACCTGCCATCTGTTTTCTGTAATCTTGAAGGTGAAGTTGTTTATTTGGATGTCTTACATCTGAGAGACATATTTCATCATGTCATATATATGGCAAGATTTTCAGTATAAACCCTTTTTGTAAGATTTTTCATTTTCTTCATAACCAAAACGTTTCTCTGCAAATAAAAGGCTTGTTATGGAAGGTTCTGCACCCATTCTTGACAATTATTTTCTTATATTTAAATCCATTAGTATCACAGAGATTTTTTGTATGTGTAATACAGCAATTCTTCAAAACATCGTATGTGTAGGGTGTATTATGGAACACACCAGAGCTGAATGTTGCAGAGTGCCTTTCAAGAGAATTGAAAAACTTAATTTCTGTGTATAGATGTTTAACCCTTCCATGCTGAAGAAGAAATGGAGAACTGGCAGTACTGAAAACCATGTTTGGAAGTATAAGTGTACAGGTGAAAGTAATTTCTCATCTCTGTGCCTGTTCTTTGAGGCTTACTTTCACTTTTCTAGTAAACCATGTTTTGGTTAATGAACTTTCAGAAGTCTCTGAGTACTTGTGAAAGGGCTTTGAATGCTGTACAACTATGTTAATTTCAGCAGTTGTGTAATTAAAATAATTTAGAATTCTTTAGGGACACACAGTAAGATTTTAAAACAGGTGAAAAGTGTTCCTTGAAGCACAGTGAATTTTGGATGTTTTGCTCCTTAGCTTATTAGTTCTGTTTTACCTAGAAGGGCTGCCTTAGAAGCTGGAGTAAGACTGACCTGAACAGTAACCATTAGGAAGAGATATGTTTATTCATTGCAAAAAAATGTGTGTGATTCCCAAGGTGTATCTGTATTGCATGATCTCCAGCTGCCCAGCTGTTTGAGCTAGCCGTGGAAGAGCTGCCTTTGGAAGCGGAATGGCTAAGCTGTGGCAGCATGTATTTTCCAGGCTGATAAAGCAAGGCTAATTACGCTGGGCAGAGCATCTCACTGCCTCAGCTGCACTGCTTCTGGGCTAACGCAAGCATCGTTGCACAGCTGTGCTGTGCAGATACTTACCTGAAAAGTGAGCTTTTTGAGGTAAGGCTTTTAATTTTTTTATTTTTTTTTTATTATTCTGTACTCCTACACCACTAAATTAATGGCTTACAAAATACTGTGACAATGCAAACACACACATTAATGTTAGTGACTCCTGTGAGAAATGCAAGAAAACCACTTTTTATATGGGCTAGTCTAATTAACCAAAACTATCACGCAGAGCAGGGGGCTCGGTTTATTTGAACTTCATTGGTGGTGTTTCAATGGGCTCCTTTGTTGTGCTTGAGCATAGTGCCTATCAAATATATGCTGGAGGGGACTCATTCCCCTACCTTACATCCCTAATTTAGTGTGCAGTGAATTGCCTTTTTAAACTACAAACCTTTTATGTTAACTGTCCAGTTTAGAGTACATATCTAGATGATGTGAAGGAAACTTCAGTAAATTTTACCATTTTAGAGTTCTTAAGGGGGGAAAAAAGGTAGGATAATATTAAAAATGAATGTTTTAAATACCTCGTGCATGTAGCTGTGCTAAAGGAGCTGACTGCTTATAAAGTCATGTCTGATGTTAAAGTCCTGTCCAGGAATATGAAACTAGTTGTAGTTTTATTGCTTGGTAAAATTATTACAAACAAATCCCAGCTCACCAGAGATATGAGTTCCTTTTATTTATCTGGGTTTTTCTCATTCTTCCCTCTTAAAAATCAAGATGCAAAAGTATCCTTATGTTGTATCAGTCAGTGAAATTACTTAACCAGTAAGGCACCACAAATAAGGCATTATTAAAAGCTAATTAGATTATTTCACAAAATCAGGTTACAAAGACACACAAACATTTTTTCCTAAACAGAAAACATGAGCTAACTAGAAGTGTCATTAAATGCACAAAATAGCTCTGTGATAACTTTGCTTTAGAGTAATTTTGAATACTAATAGTGATCTGGTATTTTTTTCCTTGAATCATGTAGGCATTTTAGGTGCCTCAAGTAACAAACATTACTTTTTAAAATCACTCTCAAAATGAAGTGTTTTGGGGGAGAGATTTTTAAAAAATAATAAATAGGAGATAGAATATTTCTATGCTGAACATGTGTTTGCCAGATCCGGGGTTAAAAAGCTGCAGCAGAAGAAATGTTTTCACGGAAACCACCTGGAAAATAAAAGACATTGTGGTTATGTTTTGTTTCTAAGATAACAATACTCTTGGCTTTCCTGGTGATCAGATTTCTCCGAAACGCCATCCCAGACATCATTGCAAACTGCCCGCCACTTCCTTTCAACATGATTTTCAGGGGAATTAGGCAATATAATTTTCAGAGATTCATACAATCAGCAACAAGGGATGGAGTGTATAATGTTTTTCCTTTCTTTTGCTCAGGACTGCCATCAGACTGAATGCTTGTTCCCAGTAAGCCATCAACTGATTATTGATCTGTAGTTTTCTTCTAGAGGGTAGCTCGTACTGCCAACATTTTTTAGTCTTTTCAATCCATGCATGCCAAGTGACATAATTTTTTTGCATAACAGTAATGTTCTCCTCCTGCTCTGTACATTAAAAAAGATGAGATCTCTTTGGAAATTTTTTTTTGCACAGTTATTTTTCTCTTTAGTTTTGTCATCATCATTCTTATGCTCTGCCTGAGCATTCATAAAGCTGTCACAGTAGGTACAGCATTAACTATTAAACTTTCTTTTTACCCACATATCACTCATAATCAGTCACCCTACTTGTAATTAAATAAAAAAGGAAACTGTTGATATAAGACTACTTTTTTTTCAGAAAATGTATTAGTGCTCTAAAATGTAGACAAATATAAATGTTTATATTTGTAGCTAATAGAGCATGCATCTAAGGGCCTTTGAAATAAAAATACATTAATCTGGGAATATAGTTTGGCCTTGCTCTGAACCTCTGAAAATAAAATAATTATACTTTCAGAGAGGTGGTACGTACCAAAATAGTCAAATAATAAAGACTGTTTTATTTTTTCCAAACAAATTTTGAAAAAATACATTCAGACTTCTCCTTACCATGTTTTTTGTAACTATCAAGTGCAACAAGGCTGCCTTCAGGATAGCATATGACTCTGCTAGAAATAATATTATTAGTATTAAAGTAGGAAATTATTCTGTCTGGTTATATGTTATTCACAAAGTCGATGGATATTACAGCAAATAGACACTTCTGTGAAGCCTAGAAATGTTAACTTTTATTTTAAAAAGAGCCATGAAAGTAGCTTGAAGGTGTAAGCTGCTTTAAAAAAGCAACAAAAAACGGTTTTAGGTTCAGAGCTGTGTAATAGAAAATTGAAATCATTTGATGAATTATACAATTGATGAATTATAAAATAAGGCTTTTGAAAATTAGCTCCTCTTCTATTAATGACCGAAGTAATTAATACGGTTTGTTGGAGTTGTTTTTGCTTATCCAGGTTTTTTTACTCATGGTTTTCCCACATTTTCAGTAGCTGGAGTTTTTTGTCTTTTTTTTTTTTTTATTAATGAATGGCCCTTTAACCTTAACATGAACTGTTCACTTCCCAAGTCACCCTGCTATCAAATCTAAATTGTAAGACCACTATTGTAGTCTGCAACTGAGAATTTATTTACAAAAATAAATAACATACAAAGTACTCCACCATGTTCGCAACAGATTCCTGTCCTGCAGTAAAGGGATTTAGCCAGTTAGTTTTTGGTAAGGATTATATGTACTTTGGCAACATCTACCATTTTAAAAAGCAGACTGATTTTAAAGGTGGTTTGTTCTAATAATTTTAAGGATTTGTTTTCATGAATGTCTTTCCTGTAGGAGCAAGGAGCAGTAACAGTAACCAATGATGAAGATGCATTTTGGTGACGGTATCAGATATTTTTAACTAGCAAGCTGACAAAAAAGAAAAAAGGCAAAGAGGAAATGATTGGGGAGCAGGAGATGCTACCATCCCGTTGGTAGTATTTTCTGAAAAGCTGGGGGTGATGGGCTGTCAATAAATATGTCATAGACCACATGCAGTGGGGATCTGAGCAGCATATTACATACATCTAAAAATGGTTCTGATTTTTAGTATATGTTTTATTTTGACAGGAAATATATGCTTATTATACATAGTCACTGAATGACACTATGATAAGGAGCTCTGTATGTAAGCAGTTATGCTAGTGCTCACCTCACAAACGAGAAGCAGAAAGTTTGAGTTTGGGGCAGGGTAGAAGGGCTCTATCGTGCTATTTTGCAAACCCTAGAGTAAACCCTTTTCTGTATTTCTCTGTTAAGTCAGTTCTTTTAATGTGCTACAAATCCTTACCATGCTTATAAAGTATAAATAGAAACATTAACATTCACCTTAATTTAAGCATGATAGCAGCCTAGTGAAAATTTAACCAGGCATTATTTATTTAATCAAGATCAGTAACCAGCATCCATGGAAAATTATTTTTCACTCTAAGTCTTCATGTGCTAATTGGTAGGGAAAAGGAACAAGCACATTTTGAGATTGACAGGAGGTTGTTGGCTTAGCAGCAGCAGCTTGTCTCACTTGTGAGTGATGTAATTCCTTGCTCTTCCTTAACTTCAAATGTGGCTTCATGGTTATAAAGTTAAATAATCCTGAGTGAGCTTTTTGCATCTCAGTGACCACACATCATATTTGCTTCAGTGGTAACAGTCTACTGCATTTCTTTCTAAAAGTGGTGATTTACAACTTGTGAGAGTGCATGGGCTTGAGATTCTGTGCCCAAGTTAGCTTGTACCGTGCCCTAAACCTGTTTAGACTGAGAAATGCCATCTCTTTTTTGCTTCAGCTAACACACATCTGCCATTCAGGACCAAAAGGACAAATTTGTCCTGTTTTTATTTAACAGCTCACTTCAGTTGTCTTACCTGTTTGTCTGTTGCTCATAGAATCTCATATTGTACCAGAAGGAATTGTCTCTTGTCTTTTGTGTCTCTGTTACTAGAATGATGAGGCTCTGTTGCCTGTAGTGGCATCACACTGACGGAACTCTACTGTGTGGGGAATCGGGGGGAAGAATTAAAAATGATTAAACGGAGAGATGGAAATCAGACTTATCAAGTGGTTTTTTTCAGCACAGAGCACAGGGCTTTAATCAAGCGACTGTTTTTCATGCCTACATCTTCACATGCTGTGCTGAAAACTTGCCATTAAATGTCTCTTTCTGGTCTTGAAAGCCTCTTATACACCATTTGGAGGCATATCTATTCAAAGGTCATATCAGTTGTTCAAAGCAGCGTTTCAGCACTGGAATACAAAGTTGTAGAAAAAGAAGAAAATTTTTATGCTAGAGTTTTTCAGATGCCATTTGAGTAGCAGATGATATTGCTGCATTTTGCATGTGGTGGGAAGCTTAGACTATAGGAAAGCCTGGCTGAAAGACATTTCACACCTGGAGCTATTTCAGGTAGTTGATAACTATTTGCAAATGGAATAAATTTCATCAGTGACTTGCTGTTAACTCCGTAACTCTAAAATCAAGAGAAGTTCTTGTTCATTAGAAGTTTGGTATATGAATCATCTTCCACTCCAGTTGTGGTCAAACAGAAATTTTATGAAAATGTCTCTTCTTTAAACATGCTCAAGTTAAACAGGAAAGCTGTTGAGGGAAATGCATTTTGTTTATTGTAATATGTTTATGATGTAATCAGAGCTTTAAATACTGTGTTACACGGTTGTTTTCACTTTGGCTCAACTTTAAAATGTGTTTGTGAAAATGGACTTGTATCCATCATGCCTGCAGAGCACTGTATGTAGAGAAAATGTGGAGTCTGCCATCATGTCATCCTGTAGTCATCTTTATGTATTGAGATATTTGGAGTTTTTAAGGAACAAATGTTAAAAATGTGCGAAGTTGTGAGCAGGTGATAAGTAGTTTGGGGTTTAATTATTAGAGTTCACTGAAAAGTTACATAATGTTTTCAAGTTAAAAACAAAAGCTATTCGTTATATTGTTAACCTGCTGTTCTCTAACTCAGATTCCTACTTCTTATGATGTCTTTTGGTTTTATGTCTTTACTTCCCTTTAACCAAACTCCCGCATCTATGACTTCTTTCACAACTCTTTTTCTTCACTTGTTAACCAAGATTATTCTCCTACCTTGAGCTTGCTTGTCTTTTAAAACAGTCCCTTATTTGACCTTTGATTGCACGATATTCTTTGCAAGTCTTTCATCTTGAAGTTGAGAGTCTTACCCCACATTTCTTCCTGTCAGTCCTGCACACTGTCTACAGCCTCAGTTCCTCAGTACTGTTCTGCTGCCCCATCTGCTGCTTCAGCTGAAGGTTCCTCCAGTCTTCTTGCTTCTCAGCAGCTACCTCCCAGCTGCCTCCGAACCAGTTCTGTTCCTGCTTTTCATTGCTGAGCATCAAAGGAAAAGGCAACGTGGCTAAGATGACTTCTTTAGAAGAGCTTTACTTTTTTCTACTTTTGCTGGTTCCTTGGTCAGGCTGCTATGGTTGCTTCTGTTCCATCTTGTGCTCTCATATCTATCAGCTTTAATCTTACAGGTTTCTTTTATTCTGTGTTAGCAGGAAAAATTGCTTTATGCATCAAATCCACAGAGTTCTCTAACTTTGTGTACAGGTGAACACCGCTTATTTTAAACATTACTCAAAAATGTATTTCTGTTTTCTCCGTGATACAGAGAATTAACTTAAGAGTATATATATATAAGTTAAAACACTACAAAAATACTAAGAATTATTTGAGAAATTTTAATTTTATTTCTACAGGAAATAACCACTTGCTTACCAGACTACTACAAATGGACACAATATTTCTTTCTTAAGCTTTTTGAAGCTGGAATAGTTTATCAAAAAGAGGTAGGTACATACTTTGACCTTTATGCTTTGTAGATGCACTAACTCAAATCACTCATTATGTCACTGGCACGTTTCTGGGTTGTCCATTCACCTTCCTTAAGCGTATTGTATTCTAATGATTTTAAATTACTGCAAAATGTAATTATATGAATGAATTTTATATGTAACTAAGTAATATTTCTGATTTGACTGTTCGTATGATTTTCAGTGATTTACGCTGAAGTTTGGGATCAGAATATAGCTACTATTACTTTATTTCGTAGCTTTAATATATAATTTTCTAGGTCTTAACTTCCATCTCATGAAAACATGTAAGATAATGTGCTTGTGAGGAGACTTTTCAGCAGCAAGATTATTTAACTGTACAGCATTACTATGATGGTGTCTCAGAACTCAGAGAATTGGATAGGGTAGAATCAGATTCTGTGCCTAACTGTCCAATTCTCAGACCCTGTTTGTGATCTCTAAAATACTGCAGAAATATTAGACTATAGTTAGACTATAAGACAATCACAGCTGTTTTTCTTTCAAAGTACGTAAAGAAAATATTTGCCTGATAGTATTTTGTAAATAGTATACATCAGGCTATCTGAAAAGGGAAGGGTTCAGTTAACTTCTTAAGCAGAAGATAAAATGAAAGTGTTAATGAGCATTCTGAAGAGCCACGGCAGCCCAGTTCCAGAATACCTGAAGAGCTGAGCATAAACAAAGCTGCAATTTAGTGAATGTTTCCAACAAAAACAGAAATGAAACATTCTTAAATATGGTTTGACATTTCATTTGTATTCTACAGAAACCCAGAAACCCTGTAAGGTATAATTAGAGATGTACTCTCATTATGCTCTGAACCCTGAGAAAGATGTTGATGGTGAAAAGTAGCTTTTGGAATGGCAGGGTATTACAGAGCTAGTTCTCCTTTTTCAATAAGCAAGATGTAATCCTAAGATCCTAAAGATCCAAGAGATCCTAAATAATAAACAGCAAAGTGATTCAATATTTTATATGTCCTAACATACTGGGTTTCGTGGCGGTGCGTTCTTTTTTGTAATTATATTCTGTGTTTATAACTAAAAAATAACCCCTTGGCTTTGCCATAACCTGCTAATTTTTATCTGAAAATTTGTTTACTTGACAAGTGATCCCAGGTGCCTCTAAAAGAACAAGGCTTGCTGCTTTGTTAGATGATATGCAAAACAAATTTGCATGAAGGCTTCCAGTACCGTGAGATCCTAGAGATGTTTGGATACTGGTGGTTGGATCTGCTTCCCTCTTACAAGTCGAGGATTAGTTTGAGGGCTTAAATCAGCATCTGTCAACCTGTAGGGGGTGTAATCTCTGGTGGGTATAAACAGTTGCTTTTTAGCAGGAAACAGATGGCAGAGATAGCCCATAACTCTGGGTCTGTCTCTTCAAACAGTCATATATATCTAAAGCATATATTTTTCCCATGTCTTCAGCCTACCTGCAGTGTATGTTAGGCATTACTTTTGCACAGCTTGAAGCCTCCCGTCTTGCAGTTTCATTTTGGGTCCAAGGAGGTAATTCATAGACTTGCTGTGGCGACGATAATAATATACATAGAATGTCAGTCTAGTTGATGCTTTGTTCTGGGAGTAGTGTGTCTCACCAGAAATTACCCAGGTAGGGACACACAGACTCGGTATGTCCAGGAGCTGGAATTAGTGTGCATTAACTCTTTCTGTCCGGGTGCTGCTGCATCCATTATTCACTGTAGAAAAACCTCTCTCTTGTTCATGCTATACTGATGTAGTTGATGGAATTGTAGAAGTTATTGACCTGGCCACATGTGGGTGTATTATTTAGGTTGAAATTAATTTCTGCATAGACTCTGATTATTTTGATTAGGTGTCTGTAGACTGTAGCGGAACCATAGGCACCAAACCTGGAGGTACCTATTTATGCTATAGTTATGTGAATCATAGAATGATAGAATCACAGAATGCTTTAGGTTGGAAGGGACCTCAAAGATCATCTACTTCCAACCTCCCTGCTATGGGGGGAGGGACACGCAGGTACAGCTGCACTAGACCAAGTTGCCATCTAACTTGGTCTTGAATGCTGCCAGGGATGGGGCAGCCACAGCTTCTCTGGGCAACCTGTGCCAGGGCCTCACCACCCTCACAGTAAGGAATTTCTTCCTAACATGTAATCTAACCCTGCCCTCTTTCATCTTGAAGCCATTGCCCCTTGTACTATAATTATGCTTCTGGGTAAACAGTCCCTTTTCTGCTTTCCTGTAGGACCCCTTTAACTACTGGTAGGCTGTAATTAGATAGATGAGATGAATGCTACCTTAAAAGCATATAGTCTAATTGGTTTAGTGAAGAGATCCACATAGGTGATGGTCTCGATACGCTTCTGCGCTGTGCTCTATGTGTAGATGACTTTTAGCACATTCCTGGGGCCATAGTTTCTGAGGCTGTCATTGCCAAAAAAGTTGCTTTTGTGAGGTACAGGTAGAAACTAGGTATTGTTATATGTCATATATATGTCATATCAATCTTCTGGATATTAGTCAAAAAGGCTCTGAGAGATGGAAGGAACAAAATGCAACTCTCAAAATTCACAGACAAGAGCTTTCAGCTACAGATTTCTGAAATGTGTATTTGCTTTGTTTTGCATGATTTATGTAGATAAATCTTCCTGTTTTGAATCATGACAATATGTTCTGCTAAATTATTATACAGATCAGTGCAGTTACCTTCTAGAATTTTCATCATTCATTTGATGTAGTATCATCAAAACAGAAACAGCATTTTTTTCTCACCTTTGAGTCATAACCATTTTAATACAAGCATACACTAATACTGCTTTACGCAACTGGCATTTCATTACTTCTTAATATTACCTGATTTATCTCTCTTTACTTTAACTTTGTGGTGGTGTGGGATTTTTTTTCCAGACTTATAAATTAAAAGATCATTACTTCAGGACCAGCTTCATAATGTGCTGTACCATTACTGAAGTAATTGTGTGTTCTGAGAATCTAGCAATTCGATCTGCAATAGTGGAATATTGGTTGCTTTTAATTTCCCAGTTAATTTTCAGAAAATTTTTATTAAAAAGTGTGATGTTTTTGGTAGGCATAAGGGATAAAAGGTAGACACACTGTAAGAAGTTTAAATTTGAATGACATGCTGAATTCACACAAGCTATATTTGAAAATGAGTTTGTTTTTATCAAAGAATGACTTCCATTTAATTAGAATAATTTTTTATAAATCAACATGGGTAATCAGACTTCATGCACAGACTCATGTGCCCACATACACAAATAATCCACATGCTGATTACAAAACCAGCAACAGTATTCCTAAGGAAGAGCATCCATGTCTTTCTGCTCTCCTCACCACAAGATTTATAAAATGGTTGTGAAAGTTACTATTTCCAAGAATATGTAGCATATTGAAAATTGAGCAATATCAGTTGTTTGGAAACTGGGACATTTCAGAAAGCGATCAGTGATAGATAAAATGTACAGTAATATGAGGACTGAGTAGTTTTTAGGTCAAGATACTAGGTTGTCTCCATACCCAAGGAATGCATTTCAAACTGTCAAATAATGTTTCAACACTATGAAGCTACTGTTTTTCAGTCAGGCAGATTTAACTCTGATTTAGCTCGAGTGTTATTTATAACACTCAAAATAACATATTACTCTATAATTCTGATTATTTTTATTTATTTTTCTTCTTTCTGTTCATTTTTTCAAGTTAATATCTAGCATTGAATGCCACCTCTGGAATGATTGTTATGATTTTTTTGTGGTCTTAGATCTTTTGTGATCAGCTGAAATTGCTCAGCAATGGGGGTAGAAGTGCAAGTTTGTTTTCTGCTCCCTCCCCAGTATGCTACATCTGTTATTTTAGCCCTCAGAAAGCACGTTTTGTAGAGTTGAACACCAACAGTTATTTCACTTTAAGTTTTCCTTGATGTATTTGTATTGATAAAGATGATTCCACGTGTAATCCACACAGTTGACAGAAGTTAAGTGCAGAAAATACCAACTCTTTTACTTGAAATTATGTTGGCCACTATAATACTCCTTTATGATTTCCACCTCTCAAGTTGGAGATCCTTAGTTATTCATTCCCATCAGTCTGACTCATTTTTGGAATAGTGGTCGACAACTTTTAAGCATCAGTCTATGTAGTTTGCAGTACAGTCAGTTGGAACACTTATCTATTAAACATTCAAGTGTCAGCCTGTCCTGCTAACCTGATCAATCAAGGCAAGTGCTGCCAACTGCTCTTGTTGATTTTTAATTTTTTTTGAGTACTGAGAAGATGAATATTCTAAATATCTTCACTTGAGTCCATGTTGCTAATTCAAATGGATGTTATACAAATGTAGAAAACTCAGGGGCTCAAGGAATGTTTCTGGGTAAGTCTTTTGGTATCTGAAAAGTAAGATTCTGGTTTTGAAATAGCTGCTGAAAATAATTTTTTTTCTTTGTACAACCTTTTTTAGGCCTTGGTTAATTGGGATCCAGTGGATCAGACTGTTCTAGCCAATGAACAGGTGGATGACAATGGTTGCTCATGGCGTTCAGGAGCCAAAGTGGAACAGAAATACCTCAAACAGTGGTTTATCAAAACTACTGCTTATGCAAAGGTATGAGAATACAGGTTTTTTTCAAATTATGGTAGCACTTAAATGAGATAACTTTTATGCAGAAATATTCATCCAACTGAATGTGGACTTTTCTACATATTTGCCTGTGCAATATTTAATTCTCTAATAATAGATGTGTGGTCTACCCCTCTGCATCTGTATATATAAATTATTATCCCTTAAGAATTCCAAGTAATTGTTGTGGGATTAAGTTTTGAAGGTATCAAAAAGCATAAATTAGAGGTGAATTCATGAATTCTGCATTCACACATTGTCATCCCATATTTAGCATTAAGTGCTGTTCTGCATGTTTTGAGTGTACAATTGTGCAGCCTTTTAAACTATGAATCTGTCTAGTCAACCTGTTGGACTTAGGGACATGGTATAAGCAATGGAATACAGCCTGTCACCTAGTGTTCATTTCCTATTACACTTTACTCATATTCTAGTTTACTATTTAATTTTAAAAAAAGTCAAATTATTTAAGCTTCCTATTTTGATATGAGCTCAAATTTTGATTGTGATGTGACAGCATAGCTTCTGGATTGAGGAATTCTTCAAGATTTTTGGCTTTATGCTCTCTGAGATGAAAGTATCAACTTACAGTTTTGTCTGGGTGAAGTTTTTATTCCATCCTAGTGTTCTGTGTATTGAGATTTCACATACAGTTTAAGTGGGTTATTCCCAATAAAATAATAAAAAATTATTTGACCCTTTTTCTGGGTTTCAGGTACAAGAGACTAAATTTCTGCTATCATCCGAGGAGTAGAAATTTGGGTCTCACTCTAGGTCCATTCTTAATTAAGAGAAATCTTTGATATTCTGCCTGATCTTTTGATTTCTCGTACACAGACTGGCTACTTGAGACGGATGTTTTCTGATCACGCTCTCTGTACTGGCAGTAGAGAGGCAACATTTGCTATAGCTGAAGGAAAAATGGAGCATGTCCGCACAATTGAAAAATGATCAGTGTTCTGAGCTTTTTCTTGGTAATCGTGTTGCCAGATTTCATGATCACCTTTGTGATGTTTCAGGGTCTCCCCCTACTCACTGTTTTCCTCAATTTGAGGCTGGAGCTTCGCTAGAGTTTCTACCTACACACTAATACATCTTTTTGTCTGTTGCCTTTAATATGTTGTAGGAAATGAAGAGTGGTATTTCTGGGCTGTGTCCATACTTGCACCAAATCACTGTTTAGCTATCTCACTCTGAGGGGTGAATCAGCCTTAAATCTTTCCTCATAAACACCAAAAGACAAGATTGAGGAGCTTTTCGGTAACCTTGAAAACACCCTTGACTTATGGGATTATTAACTCTTGCTCAATAACCACCCTGCTTTAGGAAGGATGCTTTATCTTTTCTCTTTAGTTTCTGACTTAAGAAATGTTGTTATAGGAAAGGCATCAGCTCATGGGATGATTACATCTCACACATGTAATTCTCCAGTCAGTAGGCTCAGCTGATTACAAGAGGGATCTTTGCCTCCACGACATCCAAATTGTCATCTCAGGTGACTACCATATCACCTACCTCCATGAAGGTAAAAAATGCAAAGAGCCCCTTGTCCTTGGACATCTTAATGGCATCATTAATGAGAGCTGCTTTTAATTTTCACTTGGAGATGAGCATTTATATCAACCTCTACAAAACCTTTAAGCATTGCTACAGAGGGCAGTTGAGTACAGATCTCTGCAAAGTTTCCCCAGGATTTAGTTCTGTATGTGATTGATATTCTGTAGGGTCTATGCTAGCTAATATAACCAGGTTGATGAATGATGCCACATGCTCCCAGCTCAAGTGCTTTGGCAAGCATTGCCTTCATGTGCTCCCACTTCTTGTACAGTGACAGATGCTACCAAGTACCAGCAGGTGGTTTGGATTTTCCTTCTTTACTCACCCTCCACTGACTCTCAATTTTGTTGCTGTGGTTCTGGCACATTTTGAACAGTCTCGCTTTTCTTTTGGCAAGGACTTAAACATTTGGTTGTACTGGGGGAAATTTTTTTTTTTTTTTCCCCAAAACCTTCAAATAAGAATTGGAGATTACCAGGCTCTGCTATAAGGTCAGTTATCGATTTGATTGATTTTAGACTTTGGAAAAATAGGATAAATAAATTCCCTTTTTTGGTACTTAATTTTGTCTTTCAAGTTGCAAGAGACTAGATAACTTAGCATGTTGTGTCTTACTTTCTGAAGATGACTGCTTTGGTCATCTAGCTCTGAATGGCCCATGCAAGCTGCAATTGAAGATTGTCCATCGGAGGGAGACTGTCAAGACAAGAACTCATCTCTTAGAGACCTTATGTCCCCAGAGTTTTGGCAGAAGCCAAATTACAAGTCTTAACTGCTACAACTTTGTCTCCTCTTTCTGAATATATTGACTTCCTAGGCTCAAAACACATCTTTGCACACATTTCTTCATTCCTTACAGTAATCATCCCACTACCTGAATCCTTCCTTCTAAATCTATTTTGTGTACTTATTTTTTGGATTCAGGCTGTTGACAGTTGATCTGAATCCATATTGGCCTAAGTAGCATATTGTTGATGCTTATACATGATGCATGTTTATATCAGCCACTCTTCCTTGCCTAATCCTCGAGCCTTCTTCTCCACTGCTTTTCAAAAGCCCTTGCCAGGAGACTGGGATTTGCTGAGAGATGTTCACTGACATTGATCATTTAGAGAGGCTTTCGTCTTGGAGTGGAGGGTCTAAATTTTAGATTTTACAGATCTAGTCCTATAAGGTTTGGTGGATAGAGACAGCTCTTTAACTTTAAGAAGCTAAAGATCATTGATCAGTAATATGATTTTAGTACGATAACATTGGTAGTGATAATACTTTCACTTCAACGGGAGAGGTTGTTCCATGTTTGTTTCGGAAAAGCAGATTTTGGT
>VXBZ01008811.1:75479-93179 GCA_013399135.1 Heliornis fulica | reverse complement strand
AACTAATAATCCAGAATCAACTTGGAGTTAAGGCCATCCTTCATCTCTGAAGGCATTTTGTAAAATGTAAAGCAGGTATCAAGTAAATAGTAGTTTAATCTGTCTCTTTTTCTTGTGTGTGATACCAAATAAATTGTTGATGCTTGGGTAGTAGATAATAAATATTGGAAAGGAAAATGATAATATAAAGCTAAGATGTGTTTTGAAAGTGGGGTACTAGCCTTTCCTTTATGTTTCCTTCTGTAATGTTGCAGTTGTTTGTTATTTTGGTCATTAAATCAACCTGCAGATGCCAGGAGTTGGACCTCATTCTGAAGCTTTTGATTATTTTTTTTTTTTTGAGGGTCATGCCACTTTGTAGTTGCAGTGGATCTCTGTTGATACCAGAGATGATTACCTGCTGAGCTCCATTTCTAATATGTAATTCAACAAAGACAAGAAAAAACAAAAAGTGTTTTCATTTGGGAAAGTGCATGGGTGACTCCTGCAGATTTAGGTTGGTCACCATTGCCAGAACTGCTGGCTACATGCCTTCCCTTAAAAATAAGGGAATAACCTGGTCTGCTTCTTGATGAACAGAACTCAGTCTTGTAGAGTGTGAGGTTTGTTTGCCAGGGTTTTTAACTCAGCTAAACAGTTCACTTCTATTTTACAATTTATTTAATTAATGTTCATCTCATTAGTGGGGATCTATCTTAGCCATCTACCATTAAACAGTAAATTGCTTTAATGAATTCTGTGATTCTCTCAAAATTCCCAATCAGATGAGAGAACCTGCTAATGTAATAAGTCAAGAAAGTACAGCTTTGGAAAGTCATTACATTTTATTTCATATGAATTCTCTCTGGAAAAACTCTGAGAGAACCACAATGCTGAAAAGGGGACATTAGTACACATTCTTGTTAGAGATGACCAGAAAGTGTAAATTTTAGTTTGGCTTTGAACTTCACTGTTGGTTTGGGGGTTTGTTTGGTTTAGTGATTTTTGTTTGGGGTTTGACTTGTTTTTTTTTTTTTTTTGGGAGGGGTTGTTTATTTTGCTTTGGTTTGGTTTTTGTTGCTTTTTTGGTTTTGAGTTGAGGTTTGGTTGTTTGGTTGTGGTTTTTTTGTTTTGTTTTTGTTTTTTCTAATTTAATGTCCATAGTAATGGGGTTCTACTGCAAAATCTTGTGGTCAAGTCTCCTGGAAAACATCCTGAATGTCTGAATTTCTTCTTTGCCTTAAATTGAATGACAGAAAAAGATATGTTCTAGCAAAAATTCACACAAAATGTCTAATAAATTCAGTTGAGATATGAGTTTACCTGCACTGGAAAGGATTGGACAATGTGACAAAAAATGCAGGATTGATAATTTTCCACTTAATTATTTTTCCTGACCTCTTCACTCTTCCTCTTCTATCTAACACACCTATAGTTGAATTAGTATTCAATCTGATCAGAAAATAATGTAGAAAGGATTTAGAACATTTATTAAATTACAGTGAATTGCAGTTAGAATGTACAGTGGCCATCTAGCCCAAGTGCCTGACCACTTCAGGGCTAACCAAAAGCTGAAGTAAGTTAAGGAGCATTGCCCAAATGCTTCTTAAACTCTGACAGACTTGGGGAATCAACTTCTTTACCTTATTGGTAAAGTAATGCTTCCTAATGTCAAGTGTAAACCTTCCCTAGTACAGCTTTGAACAATGCCCATGCATCCCCTTCCAGCTATATAAGCTATGGTGATGGTAAAACTTTCTGTAAGACATATGAGGTATTCTGACCAGTGTCAGAGCCCAAGGGAATGGTATGAAGCTGAGATTGGGGAGGTTTAGTTTGGATGTCAGGAAGTAGTTTTTTACTGAGAGGGTGGTCAGGCACTGGAACAGGCTCCCCAGGGAAGTGGTCACAGCACTGAGCTTGTCTGAGTTCAAGAAGTGTCTGGATGATGAGCTCAGTCCCCTGCTCTGACTTGTCTGGCCCTGTGTGGAGCCAGGAGTTGGACTTGATGATCCTTATGGGTCCCTTCCAACTCAGGAGATTCTGTGATTCTATGATACCAGGGAGATCAGCACCTCCCTCTCCTACCTTCCTTATGTGAAGGTAAGCTGTTATCAAACTGCTTAAGAATAAAATCAGAATAAAGAAATATTTATATAATCTCTTCTTATTCATTCTGTAATCTTGGCCAAAAAAAAAAAAAGAAAAGTTGAATGAAAAGTATCTGTTCTACTTTTCCACTTGTTTTCCTTTGTATTCTTTACAGATAAGTAGACTCATGCCCCTGATCTGCATCAGAGTGGTGGCTAGAGGTGATAATGCACTAGTTAAATATCTATAATGTAGAATGTACAGTCTGATTGTCAGCTGTTGCTTTAGCCACAGTGTCCACCTGGCTTAGACTTCTAAATCTTAGAGATATCTTCTGCTATATAGAATGAGCTGTTGCCAATCTGTGCCCAATTTTCTGTGCCTAGAAAAGTTTGCTTGGTGGGTGGTTTGGGTTTCTTTTCCACATTTTATAGTTTGTATCCAATTTATGCTGCTCTCCAAACTCTGCTATTAATATTATGCTCCTACACACGCAGTTTAATTTTCAGAAGACAGTTTTCCTTACAGGCTCAAGTGTCTAGATACTTCTTATTATGTCTTATTGTCTATATGCTTTGTAATATGGTGATATCCTGCAGTCAACTTCAACTAATAAATGTTTAAAATTCCTCATATTGGTAGTTGTAAGGATACTCAAGCTAATATAGTGTGCTATACATTAATATGCACTAGATGACATGGTGGCCCTTCCCTGAGGGAAAAATGCCCAATACAGAAAAGCTCACAAGCTCCTACCATGATCCCTAAGTAGTGCCATTTGGAACTGTAGCAATTTAGTTTCTTAATACAGTACATTTTTTTTGGTATGCTGCCAGCAAAATAGGTACTTCTACTTTTCCTCTTCCCTCTCTTTATCCTCATGTCCTTCTCAAAGCCTTGAAGCCCACTTGTTTCTTAGAAGGTGACTGTGTAAAAGCAACACCATCCATCTCAAATACTGGCTTTATGTATTTTTTCTTTATGAACCACGAGTGTTTCCCAGGTGTTGGTGTAGGCAGCCCTTGCAAATGAGCTATGTGATGGAAAAGAAACTGCTCACCAGCTCCCACCTCCCAGGCTGTCTTTACAGGCCTCAGGAACATTTAGGCTGCACCTTGCTCAGAAGAGGAAAATGTGAGGTCTCCTCTGCTTCTTTTTTCCAAGTTGAAATATTGTTAGTTTACCAGGAAAACGAGGAAATTCTCTGTAAGCACAGCTATGATTTCCCACTGGAGTCAAGATTTTATGAGTCTGAATGGATTATGTGTATTTTTTTAAAAAAATCCAGGGGTTTTTTTGTATAGGGGTAAGTCAAAGAATTAAACTTTTTTTTTCTCCTGTCCTCTCCCTCTCTCCCTAGTAGCTATCCCTTTCTTTAAGCTTTTTGATAGTACCCATTCACAGGGCAGTAGAATGATGTTCCAATAATTTCCCTTCAGCAGCAGGAGACATGCTGCTGTATATTATGCCCTTTAGCTAAAAGAAAAATGGATTCTGTCATGTATACATTTATATCTCATCTATTTTTTTTCAAGGAAATTTTTAACTCTTCTTATGAGACTGAGGTAGGAAATAATAAACTACTGACATACATGGCATGATTCTCCCAACTTGGGATGACTGTCCATCTTGAGAAAAAGGAAATTCAGAAGCAAAGCTAGACAATGATTCCTCCAGGTAGGAGTTTATTTCACAGGCAAGCTCTGTTACATTTTGAGAGTATATTTTTCTTTAAGGAAAACAAAAAGTTAGAGAACTGAAGACAACATATGTCAAGTGTTTGGAGTCTCTTACTTTCTGAATCCTGAAACTTGAAACATTTCTTCACAAACAGCCAAATTTTAATCCATGTGATATTAAAAGGTCTATTATCTTGAGATAGCTGTATGTTCTCTCTAGGAGCAGGAGAGCCTTTTGGTTAATTCACTGGACTAATCAGGCCATCTGGCCTTTTTTCCTGGACTGTCCTGTGTGATCTTGGCCATCTCAATTAAAGCTTGTTTCCTCAGCTTTCAATCTGAAAATAGCAATAATAATTACTTGTCATCACCAAAGTAGAATAACAAAATATAAAATGACAATGCTTGGTGCACATACAGTTTTTACAGCACTGAGCATCCCCTAAGTTCTGTAGAAACACAAATGCAAGCTGTATTAGTTTTCTCATCCCAGAAGGTGGTCCAAAGACTTCTATAAGGTTTTTCCTTATAAAAATCCCTTTCAAGTCATAGGAATTATTCACAGGATGTTGGGTATTGACCAACTTCCTACATAATAAATAGAGCAAAAATAACTGAAATATTTTGATTGAAAAAAAAAATCTCGCTTTCTTGAATTACATTTTGAAATATATAAGAATCAAATACTTTGAGTCAAAGCACACTGAATATTTTTTTTTGCAAATGATCTAAATACTTACTTGCAATGGTGACTTTTAGCTCAGGAAATTTAGCTCAGGATTACGAATCCATTTTGAGGAAGTAAAAAATATGATCTGATCAAGCATGCTGTTTTAATAACTTTTTTGAAACCCCATTGATCTCAGAAGAACTTTTCCAGCATAAGAGGTATGGGACTGTAATTATAAAGTTCCATTTCTGAAAATATTGGCTGTGTTTGACTTGAAAACATTGGTAAAGACTGCCACTACTTGATCTAGAATTTTGATACTCCTTTTATGCTGGGTTTTTTGGTTTGGGATTTTTGATAGTGGTTTGTTGGGGTTTTTTTAGGGTTTTTTTTTTCCCTTCAGGTATAGATATCAATGATCCTGCTTTCTGTTACAGAAGGCAATGGACTCATTTTATCAGTTCCCTCTGACTTAAAAACCTTTGTTCTTAGCATTCTGCAGTTAATTCCAGTCATTATCTTCACTGAAAACTGAGACAAATGTATAGGTGGGGTTTTTTTCCCCCCATATTGTTATTGTATTTCATGTAAAGATAATTTACAATCCTTTTTCTGCTCTGTTAGAGAAAGAAATTACTCAAGAGAGAGATCGAGCAAAGGGATTTGGAAACCATGAAACAAAATTGATCAGAATAGGAAAATTACTATCTAAATGCCTTTCAGGAAAGCTTCAGGGGTGGAATACCTAACTCAAGAAAATGTGGAGTTGCTAGCATTGTCAGGTTTCAGTCATGTTTTGTGAGTTGGATGTCTCATGCTCAGTTTCCTCAGTTTCCATGTCCTGTGATTCCACACAGCCTCTTGCCATGCCGAAGAGAAATCTGAAATCATGGGAGCTCTTGATCATTGCCCACTCTGGGAAGTTTTAGTCTGAGAAATGTCTGATGTAGTCCATCTGATCAATGTCAAGCAGACATACTTCTTGCAAAATCAAGACTCACTTAAGAAGGGGGGAAAACTATCCCAAAAACTTCTACAGAGCACATGTTCTTTAATATTTCTTTTTTTTTTTCAATGGTAAGTTTTCATCCTTTTCAGTGAGGAATAAATAGACATGTGTAGGGCAAGGACACAGAACATTTCTGTATGTGAATACAAGACAAAGTCACATTTTCCTAACTGAAACTCTTTTTGTTGTAACAGCAGAGGACATAGTGCTGCTAGGAAAGGAAGCTTACCTGATACAGAGGCAGATCCTTAATCCAGGATAGGTTCTATCCTCTTAACATATATCAGGCCTATGTGTGTCTCCACCTGACTGAGGACACCCAGCTGTATTGTCATCTTTTTTAATAGTTGCACTTCATATTATCTGAGAAGCAAAGTCGGTCTTTTTTTTTTTAAGAACATATATTTGATTATTTTATTTTGTCTTAGCATGTTAAACCTTGAAAAAACGGTTTAGAATTAATTCATTGTGAAACCCTGGGGGTAAGAACCACATGTCACAGGTAACCAAATTAGAAGTCCATGGGTTATGAGATCACAACCCCCTAGAGAAATATTTAGCGGTATGTTTACTTAATATCTAACAGCATGTGAAGTTTATTTATTAATATGCCTGCAGGTTTCTCTCTAATCCCACTTCTCAAAGATGCTCACACACAGATAGAAAAGCCAGGAGGGGGTGAATTGCCCTGGTACTATTTCCATCTAATAGAATAATGTATCATTTAAAGAGAAAAGTTAGGGTGCCAAACATACCGTACTGACCTTGACCAGATCTCGAGCCCTGTTTTACACAGGGCCTGTTGCGCGCTGTTTACAGATAGCGTAAAAGCGCATGCACAGCAACTTCCTCTTAGGGTTATGAATCTTTAAATAGGAGGAAAATTTATTTTTTAACACAGTCAGAAGAGCAATTGCTCTCAGCTAAGCAACAAGGGAGAATTTCACCCCTTCTTTCTCACACCGTGTTGCAGGAATTGAGCTTAGCAAAAGGAATTCGGCAGGAAGGAAACCTCCCCCTTCTATCCCAGCTCTGGTCACAGCTCGTGTCATGGTCGGGGCCTGCAAATGGAGGAGCTTGGCTGACCCCATGCTGAGGGGCCAGCCAAGCTCCTCTCTTGTCCCCCTTTACCAGCTGGATGTCACCCAGAGCCCTGATGGACTCGGAAGGCCTGCTCTACACAGGGCTCGGGAGGTGCAGAGGTCTGTCTGTCTCTGTTGAATTTGGTTTTGCTCCCTGGGACTGCTACTGCATTTTGCAGCCAACACTAACTTAGAATCATAGAATGATTAGGGTTAGAAGCAACTCCCAGAGGTCATCCAGTCCAACCCCCCTGCAAGAAGCAGGGACACCCCCAACTAGATCACGTTGCTCAGGGCCTCATCCAACCTGGCCTTGAACGTCTGCAGGGATCCAGGGGCATCCACCACCTGCCTGGGCAACCTGTTCCAGTGCTCCACCACTCCCACAGTAAAGAGCTTTTTTCTAATATCCAATCTAAATCTCCCTCTGTTTTAAAACAATGAACCAAGGGCTGCTCTGCAGTCTGGGAGATCTGGCTTGTACTCATGGACCTGTCACTGACCCACACTGACTTTTGAACTGATTTTTATGGGTGTCTGTGCAGCACAGGAATACTAGCATTTACCTCCTTATAGCTGGATTTTGAGATTTACCTACAAAAAAGTTTTATGTAAGAGCAAGAAATAGTTGATTACACTGCTGAGGTGCTATGATCAGATTTTTGTCTTTGCCAGAGTAACTTCAGCCTTCTTGATCCTTTAGTGTCCTATTATCACACTGGTTAAAACATTAGATCAAGGCACTGTTATGAAACACATTGAATCAACACTATCTCTCCTTTCTCATTCAATCTGTGCAGCAGATCACTACCTTAAATGTTAATAGGTAACTGCCTGGACTTCTGCTGAGTTTGTAATTATTGAGCTCATAATAAACTTGAAAATGAAAAGCAAGGGAGTTATTTTTATGCTCTTGCTAAAATGTCAGAGCTTCAGAAAGTTTTACAAAATGCAGAGCTCTTTGTGTCTTTTGTGTCAGGGGCTGTTAGGAGCGTAGGTGCCAAGACAATCCGGACACCTGCATTCTCCAGACAGATTCCATCAGGCTCCTATCTGTTAGAAGCTGCAGTGCTTGCATTTGGATTCGATATCCAACAATAATGTGGTATTTTATAAACATTAGTGGGCCTGATTTTGCACTGGTCAGCAGAGGTAAAAAAATAGCTACTTTTGGAAAACAAATAAAAAAAGGAATTGGAACTGTCTCGATAAATAGTGCAAATTGTAAATTTCCCAAAGATGTAGTCTTTTGCTCAGGCATAAGAAAATAAAGCTGGCAATTACAACATTGAGGAATTGCTCCAGCTGCCTCTGCAGTTAAGGCCTAATATTTACTTGACAATACCTTTATATTATTATGTATAGCATTATGTCCTTTTAATATATAGAGTTGCAATTTTGCCTTTCTGTTGCATCAGAAAAAAATTACCCACTATCTCTGTATATGAGGTAAACCCAAGGATTTTCTGACTGATATTAGTGCTTCTTTTCCATACTGCTTTAAAGCATTAAAGTGGAATATTTGTGTTAAGTATAGAAACTTGGTGGAAAGCTGGAATACTGCTCTTAACAAGTATCTTCCAAAAGCTATTTTAGTATGATCTTGATTAAGGAATAGGCTCCTTAGTTTCCTTGACACTTGTTCCCCAAACCACAAAATGAGAATGAGCATTTTTTTTTCACCCACAGAATGCAGGAAATGTTGAAGTTTTGGTACATGGTTTCAAGGAATACAGTAACTTGTGCCTCCAAATCACCATTTTTATGAAAATTATCTCAGCCCTGTTGCTAAACACCTGTTTCAGAGTATGCTTTTTTTAAAAGAAACTCAGTGAATATTGATATTTAACTTATTCCACACTACTCCAGGTACAGAACTTTGTTTCAAACAGTATTAGTTTTCACTCAAAAATACTTTTTACCTGACAAATATATATATTTTTGAGATAGATATTGAGAAACAGCCACATTTAGGTATTTGAAGAAGTGACTTGCTTTTCAGACGAGACAAGCACTTTGTTTAGAACCTTGTGGGTGCTGAGGGCATTTTGAACTCAGTAAGAGCCAAGGCACGTTGATTTGAAGTAGGATTTGGCCAAGTGTAACTCTAGAGTAAAATGTGGTTTAATTGCCAGCTATATCATAGTTTAATAGAGTAAAAGATTGCAAACTGCATGTCTGCAGGAAAGATCTTGTAAAGATCTTCCTCTTAATTGCAATGTGGACTGGTCAAGTTGTTATACAAATCTGGTTTTCATGTGTTTGTTACTGTCTTTGTTGTGTGCCTACCCATTATGTGGATTATAGTTTATTTTCTTTAATGTTTATTTGTAACTTGTGGTTCTTGAAATCAGATTCATTCGTGTTTTGACAAGTTTAGAGGGGTTCGAAAATCTATCTTGCCATGATCACTGCGATGAAAGCTGACCCAGGCTGGCTATGGTCAGTCCACCTTGCACAGCTTTCATTATTAGGTAAAGTCAATAAAAAGGAGCACTGATGAAACGAGGGGAAAGGCATGCACCATATACACAGATCTGCCACACAAGTAAATGAAATACCTCTCAGGTTTTCTTCCTCCTTCACTTAAGTCCAGCCCAATTGGTGCTATATTTGTCCAACAGTTTCTGACCTTTTCTGTGTGACTATTCTGTATAAAGAACATGTTGTATACTTACTTTCACCCAGCTCACACTCACCACAACAAAAATGTGGGCTTCTTGCCAGACATTTCTTCTGTTTTCTTATCAGAGGTACTGATCAGTAACTCTGTAGTAAATACTACAGGCAGTTTGGGGCAGAGGATATGGACTAAGGTAATATTAAGTTAGGTAGTTTCTGAGCAGACAGGTCAGAGCTCAACTCACAAGCCTGATCATCTACTTTCAGCTGCTGGTGTGGCTGCACATTTAATCTATAGGTGGCTTGGAATTTGCACAGGAGATGGGACTAAAAGCTACACCTCAGACAGTGACAGCTTGTCTTACATCAGCATCTAAGGAAGCAGCAAGAAAACCTTGTGTTCACTATAAGTTAAATTATTAATGAAGGCAAAACACAGAGTTCTAAGAAGAAAAAAATTAAAGAATTTTTTTTTGTGAAGGAGATAGTGAAGCTCCTTTTACATTTTGTTTATAGATTACCTACATCACAGAATGTATAATCCTATGGTAGATTATTTACTTTTGGAAAAATACCTTAAATATCTCAAAACTATATTTCACCTTGTATGTGCAATCAACCTTAGGCTAGAAATAGAATTTTTCTCAAGGAACTTTCAGCTCATACACAAATATTAAGGCCCTTAGGTGGTTTGAAATTCCCATTTTCATGGGAAATTTCAGCATTTTTACAATAGCACAAGAATTTTGAATATTTATTTTTTTACTTCTTTAAACTAGAAATTCTGAAATAGATAATAATCTGGGAATTCTATTTTTTGCCATTTAAAGTACATGATTATCCCAAATATTAGAATACTGTTGGGTTTGTTTTTTTTTTTTTAACATATCCAAACCCCTTTCCTGAATGGTACTTTTCCATTATAGTACACACTAACATGGAGATCTGAAGTTCAGCGGCCTAATTGCCCCTTTTTAGTCCAGATGAGTTCATTCTCCCTAAATCCATCTGAATCATACAATTCCACTGGCAAACCAATCAGCTCTTTCTTGCTGGGCAGTTTATGTTGCACAAAGAGAAGATGGAGAGTATCAGGTAGGTCAGTCTCCAGTATTAGTTCAGTATTGGTCTATACATAGATGTCTTCTCTCTGCAGTGCTTCTGCAGTACATTTTTTCTCGAGACACTTTGATGTAGTTAGCAATAAATGGACATCAGTTCTCTATTCTTAAACGAGTATATGATTTACCTTGACTGAATTGTTCTCCAGATAAAAGGATGCAATAGACCAATATGCAAATTGTACAGTCATTAAAGCTCAGAGTTGCTGTTTTTTTTTTTCTTTTCTTTCATGGCTTGTAGCAACTATTATAAAACCATATCCTAATTCACTTCTTCAGGAGCAAAAGATCATTAATAGTCCAAAAACATCACATTGACTTCACAGTGACTATGTACAGACAGTAGGTTACTGAAAATGGCTTTCTAGATGAGATGTTGTACTGAATTAATATATCTAAGCAGCAGCAATACAAAGCATGATTGAAGAGAGGCATTGCACTCTAAGTAAGTGAGATGGAGAGTGTCATCATTAGTCTGGCATGCACAAATTATCATGGTATCCCATAACTACTAGTGTATGGAAGCTTTACTCATCAGGTCTTTGGAAAAGTCTATTTGGTTTAAGGCTTGATTTTTTTGGTGGGTTTTTTGTTGTTTGGATTTTATTCTGAAACTCCAAAAGCTTTGCAAGCAGTGTCAGTATCTTTTCTTGAACCAAGTGACAAAATTGGATAAATAATGCTGAACTAGAAAACATATTTTTTCCAACAATTCTGTTGATAAATTGATCAATTCTTCCTACAAAGCTTTTCACAGATACGACAGCACTCTACTGTTTTAAAATGTATCAGTCTGAAACTTACCCTGCCAAATCTGTTGCCAGATTCAAAATATTTGATATTTGGTTGAAAAGAAGTCTACTATAACTCTAGCTATTTCCAAATGAGGGAGCAGTAGCAATGATCTGTGTTACATTTCACACATTTTCAGTCTTCATGTTCCAAAAAACCCCACGTTGTTCCTCAATAACTATGAAGTGCACAGCGAATTGCTGGGGTTTTCGAATTTACTGGTGAATAAGCAAAATTTCAAAAGAAGATATTTTGCTATGTAGCAAATGATTTGTAAGTTTATTTGCCAAGTGATTTTAAGCTGCAATTATTTATGATAAAACGTTATGGAAGACTTAACAGAACATTCTTCAGTGTAGTTTGCATGATTCAGAAGTGAGATAGTGGAATTGTCTCCTCCTGCTCTCAGTTGTATTTGCACACATTTATTGTATACATTCTTTAGTCTTTAAGGTCTTAGTGACCACAGCAGTCTGCTGTTAAATTGTGATATTGAAATGGAAAGTCTTCAGTTTTATTTGAGAGAAGGTAAGGTTTAAAACTATTGTAAAGATGATGAAGTTTTAATAGTTGTGATGTAAGAAATACATGTTAGAGCATTGTGAGGAGTTCTGGATAATTGAAGTCACAATTTCAGGTGTGAATTTTACCCCAATTTTCAGCACACATAAGAACTGATAGGAAACTTTCATGTCTACCCAAATATTTCTGCTTGAGGAAATCAAAACAAGAGGTTCAGGTGTCTAAACACAAATGCCTAACACTATTTCAGGTGCTACAGGCCATAAGGGCCACCTAGGTATAGGTAGCACATACCCTAGCATAAACTTGGAGACCTGCATCCTTCCAGACTGACAGCTGGAGGGTTTGTAGTACCCTAAGTGACTAAAATAATATTAAAACCATGTCTAGGCAGATGAGGCCAATGCCAAGTTTCTAACTGTCAGAGGTCATCTTAATGATGGGCTTCTGAGCCCAAGATCTACATGCCTGTATACCAAAATATTTGGAAGAAAAGTTTCAACTTAATTTCAAAGTACATGTATAGATGCCTGATTTTATTTGCTCCCTCTAAATTCTTCCAATAATATCTTTCATATTTATTTATAATTTCATCTGATTTGATTTTTTTAAATGATTATTTTATTTTTTTTCACCTTTGATTAGCCTTAAAGTGTTTATGCCCCTGGGTTGGACATGAACCCTTCATCCCATGGAGGCTGTTCTTGCAGGAAGCCCAGTGTCTATTCCATGCCTTGATTATCCTTATATCAGTAGAAAGGGAAGCTTATTGAGGAAAAACCTCATCTTTGAAACATAGTTAAGGCAAGATAAGTAATATGGCTTGCCAAAGTCTGTATGTGTAATGGATTGTAACCAAGGTCCCCTGACACTGAGTTTGTGGCTTAACCACAAGACCATTGTCTTCTATTACAGAAATGTTAACCTCAGAGAAGTGAAGAAGTCTACAAGCTTTATTATCTTTCAAAGTCTGGCTTAATGAGCTGTGGTGTCTGATTTACAGTAAAGAGGAAGGCACCATGGAGGAGCCTGCAAAGCAGCAACAGACATGATTTAAACACTGGTTTCCTTTCATTTCTTATTAGTGGGTAGAAATGGTTAGATGAGGTACGAGGGAGAGAGTATTTCCTCAAGCATTTTTCACACATCTCTCTCTCTCCATCCAGTATCCATCTTGCCAACCAATCAATATTCTTATATCAAGTCCTAAAATGGTAGAATATTAAAATAAAAAAATCTGTAAGGATAAGGAAAATGCCTTTATGATTGGAGCTGAATGATATCCATCATTAAAATCAGCATATTTCCTAATAGGCACTGAAAATAACTACTTATAGTCCAGGGTTTGTTGACTGCTCTCTTCAGCCCTCGTAGTTTCACCAACTTGAGCAGAGATGTTCTACCTCAGAAGCCAGAGGAATCCATGAGGAGTCCACAAGGAGTCAGAAGTGACTGAGAGTTTGCACAATTTACTCTCTATTAAGGAAAATTATTTTTAGATTCTTCTTTGAATCTAACTTTACCTAAAATGGGCTTGCCCTCTAGTGTCAGGAAACCTTAAAGATGATCTCATTTTTATTGGTTTTGTCTCTCAAGAAATATTCTTTCCTATTTCAAGTGGTGGAGCTGCTGCTTTGCAATCCGTGACTTGCCAGGTCAAACCTAAGCAGAGCAGACACCTTGGAGAGGGTGACTTCTCAGACAACAGCTAGAAAGTGCCATCTCTCTGACAGTGGAATTTAAGGTACTCACCATTTTAGCAGACTTGTGCTCACTGTTATTTTCAAAAATCTCTTCTTAAAGTCTCTAAGTGAGGAAAAACACCAGAACATGAGCCTGTTTCATGTTTTGTGATTAGAAGCCAATTGGTATCAAGTTTAAATCTCCTGTGTAGAAAAGATGCCATACTAATGCTGGCAATAAATGAGATTAAGGACTTTAGGGGACATCAATGCACAGTGGGTATGGCATTAAAACATAGGACTATAATGATATTATAGTTTCTAAGACTCAGGGATCCTGCTTACAGCTTGTTGTCTTTAAGCATCTCCCTTCACCTCCTCTGGAAAGAGCCCAAATCCAAAACTGTCAGAGTTGATGAGAGAAGGAATCAAACCAGAAAGAGCATTTTTAATCTAACTGAAGAAACACAAGATGCTTCCCAGCTGATTTTGTGGCACAGAACAACTGAAAGCCTCGCAGGTTGTACCTCCTCCATTCTGCAGAGCAGGTGGGAATAGGACAAGTAGGACAAAGTGAGTCCTTTTCTTCATGGGCTAGAGGTATCAGTAGTGATTTGAAGGCTGGGGCCAGGAGGGCTACATGACCCTGAAGCCATGCAAGAGATCACAGAAGAGAACATGTCTGAAGACCTAAGCTTGTGAAAAGAGACTTGGGTCTCACCCTTGACTTCTGTGAATTTTTCTTTGCAGACTGCACGTTTACTCACCTTGAGTGCACTGGGGCTGGTCTGAGCTTTGTCTCTGTGTGAAGGCTTCTGAGTGGAGGAAAAGGTCTTGCAGCAAGTGATAGAAAAAGAAGGTAGCCAAATAAATGAGAGTCCTAAGGCAAGGCAATTAATGAGCTGCTGTTTTCTGCAGGCTTCCAGCAAAAGGAATGAGAGAGGAGGTGTGGGAGATCAATTCCAGTGAAGGATGACCTGCACTTTCTATACCACTGTTAGTTTGTCTCCATTGGTCCTTTATATTTCCAGCTTACCAACCAGCCACTTCTCCTGCCCTTGGCTTTGGTAGTTTCTGACTGTTGGGTAGCCTGTGTGTGAGGGTCCTCAGAAGGTCTACAAGTAATGGCTGATGATAAAATTCCCAACACCTGGGTTCCCACAAAATCATAGGATGGGTATTGAGTGTTGGACAGTATATACCTGATTAATAGTGTATTTGCCAAAAAGGCTGGGAAGGTTGCTATAGGGGAGGAGATGAATGCTGCAAGTCTGTTTTGCAAGTGTGAATGGAGGCTGACAAACTGGAATGTCAAATTTGGGAGAAGAAATGGGGAGATTTAAAAAATGTTTTACTACTTGTGATGCAGTGTCTTATTTCACAAAGAACTTTTTCACTTAAAAAAAAAGCTTCTAAATTCTAACTGGCACTTAAAGTTATCTTCAAGTGAAAGACAGTAAACTTCCAAAAACTAAATAAACAAACAAAAGTATTTAAACCTTGTAATAGGTTACAACCAAATGTTTAAGGTTGAATGAAGGGGTGCAGAAGACCAATGTTTCACAAAAGTTGCAGAAATAAGGGAGATGAGTTCCCACCTTGGCATGCTTTCTTCTGCTTTGACATAATTTGTCATTAGAGCAATGCTGATCTGTGGAACCAGCAGGGCTTACAGTGGGCAAGGTCATGAGAAAATGATGTTTTATACTCTGTAAGGTAGACAAAAGTATGACCCAAAATCCGGGATCGCAGCTCTTCCCTTTTCATTCTTTCTTCTCCTTTTACTCTGCCCTATCTGTTCTCCTCCTTTCTGCAAATCCCCCAATGTTTTAAAGCTTTTTTTTCTGTTTTATGTGTAGTCTAGTTTAGCTATTTTATTGGAAATCTGACAGTTAATGAAAATCAGGAAAAACATATATTATGTTCGTAAGCATGGTTGGTCACAAGAAGAATTTCTGTCTGATAAGAAAATAATATAGTTCAGATTTTTAACAAAAACACACAAGTCTTCTCACAAAACAAGTTCTTAATAATATGAAGTTTTAGTCCATAATTTAATTTAGATAATTTCTGATCAGCTCATTTTGCTCAGGAGCAAACATCGCCATACAACATACAACATACGGATACGTTTATCTCCTAGAATTTCACTAAATATCTGCTGTTGCATCACCATGTTTGGCATAATGTGAAATTCTCAAATGATCAAACTTATATCTAAACCAAATAGTTATATCTTTCTGAAATTAGTCACCTCGGTGTTGAAAGGATCAGTATGGACTTCTCTAGTTTCAAACCCAAACAATATTTCAAACTAGCATCTCCCTGCAATTTCTTTTGTCAAATAAAATAATTTTTTTTTTTCAGTGGAAAATGGCTCTATCAAAGAAATTTTTTTTTAGACCAGTTCTGCTTATAGGCTTATCATTGACTAGGCTGAGGCCTGTGAAGGGGAAGGAACAGCAGGAGGCCTGGTTCATTTGCGTCAAGCTTGTGTTACAAGATGTCCATGATGCCTGTTTGTTTGCCTGAGATGTGAACGCTGTCCCCCGCCTCTACAGTCAGGCTGAAACATCTAGTCCAATAAATTAAAACAAACAAGCTGAATCTGAACCAAATTTTCTCTACCCATATTATCTGTTCTTACCACTCCTGTAATAGTAACGAGCGTGTTACAACCATACAGGTTTTGTATTGAATTAAGATTCATTTGAAACTACTCTTTTTTTTCTCTGTGCCCACGTGAAATTCCTCATCTTCCTTGCTTAGGGTTTAAACACAGGAATATCTTTCCTGTCAGGTCATTGTTTTAGAAATATATATTTCTAATTCTTTGCCTTTCTATTTCTGATATTGCTACATTTTTTTATCTGTCCATGTTTGTTTATTTTTTATTTGACGTTCAATGAATTTGCTCTAGCTCTGTCTTTTTAGTACAGGCTGATGTTTTATAACATATTGATTCCCAATATTTTAAACTGACCCACTGTTGATATGAGGATCACACTGGGAAGTAAGATGTTTACATCTCACTATGAATAGCAGATAAACGAAATAATAAAGGTTGTCAAAAGCTGAGAAATAAAGTACACTGGATTCTTGTTTGCTCTCAAGGATATATGGCTGTGCAGCTCAGAGCTGGCAAACTTCAGAATTCAAGGCAAGTAACTGTGGACTCCAGATTTCTCTTTTTAATTTTATTTTTTTTTTTAATAAAAGAAAATAATGCCAGTCTTCAGGACTTTAATTTACCCATAATGTTGCATGAAAATAGTGACTTTACCAGTGATTTTACTCCTGCAGCTTTCCAGGTAGTTCCTTTATAAGTAATCCATATTCTAATGAGCACATTAACAAAGCAAACTTAACTTTCTTTATATGTTGTATTTGATCTTGTTGACTAATTAGAGACTTAGAATATGAAGAGATATTGACACAGGTATTTACTGGTTTTGCTTACAACTTCCTCCCATATGAAAGCATTTCTATCTTTATTTCTTTTAAACTCTCCTTTTAAATTGTAAGCGTTTCATATTGAGCTTAATTCCTTCTGGTATTTACTGCAGCAGCATTAATCATGATGAACTCATCTGGTATTTAATTTTGATGCAATTTTAGTATATACTATTTGTGAATTAAAATACTTATTTTGTAGACAGTGAAAAATTATTTACTGATTACAGCACAACTCTTTGTGTGTGTGTGTAGATATAGATATATTGTATACATTAACGGTGACATGTAATTTAAATCTGCACATTTTGCATTATTCAGTAGTTGGATGCCAGCTGCTTTTCTTTTGTACTTTGTGATTAATTTCATTGTCGGTAGATTTTATGTTTCTGAAGAGTCTTTCACAGAACCTACACAGGATTCAATGAAGGGAATATGAATACCCAGTTGTCAGTGGTGTTTTAGCCTGATCTACAGCACTAAAGTTCAATGGTCAGAGTTATAGGATAATGAGAGAGGAAGAAAAAAAAATGAACTGTGGCATTATTTTCAAAGAATACTTGATTGACTTTTATCACATAACTAAAAAGAATTAATCCCTCCCTGTCACCCTTTTTTTTTTTTTAATTTCCACTGCAATAGTTTGTCTACTTAATGGAAACAAATGCAAGGTAGAGGAGTGCTTTGTCTGAATTTGCATGTGTTTTTCCATGCAATGGGAGAAGCATCTTCAACTCTGAAAAGCATGTAGCTGCTGTGTGCTTTTAAAGGGTTTAAATGCTGGAGTTTGCAAGCTTGGTTTAAATATATGTTGTGTTCTTGTTTGTTTGATCAGGACAGCTCGAAACAAGAGCATGTGGAAACAAAAAGCAAGAAGTAGTAAGGGTGGATAAAATAAAATAAAAAAAAAAGAAACCTTCAGCTCTCAAGCACTAACAGCTAATATGAGTTCTAAAGTTCTGTCTTTTGTGTTTGTTTTTAAAAGCAATTCAGTAAGC
>VXBZ01008811.1:56051-74969 GCA_013399135.1 Heliornis fulica | reverse complement strand
CCCATCCCCCCCAATCTTTAAAAATAAATAATTAATTCGTGCTTTCACACTGACGGTACTAATATATAGTTATAATAAAGTAATATTTGACAGCTTTGTAAAAGGGATCATTAATACATAGATTATGGAAGTTTAGGAGGGAGGCTCATAACTGTTAATAGACTTCAATTCTCAGCCTACACTGACATTTTAAAAAATCTAGTTTCAAATTTGATAACAGATTACCAGCTAGGCTGGGAGCCAGCCACCTGATTAAGGCAATTTAAATGCTTGCAAAGTGGTGAGATTAAAATCAAATAAGTGCCGATTTTTTCCCTGCTTCACTTATCTTTCCCTGGATTCGTTCCTTAACTACCAGGTGGCAGAGGACTCTGGGTAATTTTCCTCTGCGCCAATTACCCCAGGATGGTTTTTAGGGTGAAGCAGAATAATTACTGCACTATCAATCCAAAATAGGCTGCTTAATGTGTTTAAGAGAGATTTTGAGCCTTAGCAGGGAGGCTGCCTGAAGCGTGCTATGCTTGTGGTGCCAAAGCCCGCTCGGCCTACTCGGGTAGTTAACTGTTCGCGGCGAAGGCAGCACACACCCAAGGTGAAAGAAAACAAGGAAAACTCCTGGGAAGCTCTGGGAAAGTTAATGAGCTGCTTCCAACGCGTGGCAGGCTGCAGTTGCAGGTGGCTGACAAAGCTAGGCAGGTTAAGAAAATAATATTTATCATCCAGCTGCCAGGGCCACCTTTATCAAAAGTCTTTCTAAAATCCAGACAAAGCGCAGAAAAATGGGTTTGAAACAACAACAACCAACAACAACAACAAAAAGTGTGAGGCAGGGGAGAAAGTGGGGAGAAAAATACAGTCAATGAAGCAGTGTATCCTTGATGGGTCATTTGCAGTGTGTTGTAGGGAAAGTGATCTGATATGAGGACACATTGACTTTATTTATTTTTTTTTTCTGTATTTCCCCATCCCACCCCCTACTCTCAGAGTAGGAGGAATGATGGGCTTGTGGTTACAGTGGAGAAGGGGAGAGCCAGTGTTGGCATGGGCTCTGCCATGGGCTTCAGTGTGCCTGGTTAGCACCAACTCACTCATGAAGGTTTGCTACGGGAGGGGGTGCCTGGCTGGAGCCTGGTCCCTGCTTGCCTCCACACAGCTACATCCACCCATTGGTTTTAATCGGCGTCGCGCTGTAAAACAAGGTGCTCTCCAGATGCTCCCCCCATTGACACTCTCTAGATGGGAGCCAGCTACCCTCTTCCTAATCCTGGGACTGCTAGTGAAAAAATTGGCAGTAATTCCTCCCCTTTACAGGTTTCTCCCTGCATAACATGGAGACGGTAACACTTGGCTAAACCAAGTAGATAAGAAAAATATAAGAAATAACTTGTTAATTATTGGTTCATTAAAACATTTGGAGGTCATTGGAGGAAAGGCAATACAGAAAAGCTCAAGTGTGAGGTGAAGGAGCGTTATGTTCTGTTATCAGACTGGTGTGTGGTGGGGGAGGGATGGAAGAGGGGAGAAGGGCTTAAGCTCAGCTGAGACTCTGAAATGACATTACTAAATACTATACTATAGCAGCCACAAATTTATTATCTTCCATCTGGTGACTATGTACTGGATTTCTTTAATTATTATTATCTGAATATAAATTGTAAGTTTTGGCCAAGAATTCTAGAAGGTTGTCCTTAGAAACAGAAAGATAATTAAAAAAAATCATTATATTTGTGAAGAGGTTGCACTGCTGCTGCTGCTTGCCTTTCAGTGATTTGCTTTCACAGTTTTCCATATGATCTCTTCTGACTTAATGTACAGAACCTTTTATTATTTAATGAAATTTTGACCTGTGATTTTGCTTAGGAGATGGTTTGGATAATGTGAATTAAAGTGTTCCAATTTCAAGAGAAAGTCTCTATTCTTAAATTGTTTCAAGGTGCTCAGTGACCTCAAGTGGACTTCAAATATGTCTAAAAATCACCAGGTATTTCATGAAAGATGTTAATATCTGCCAGGTGTACAGGGTATGGGTGAGCCCTTGTGCTTGTGACTGGGGCTGTGGAGCTTATAGTTTTGTATCCCAGTTCAATTTCATGCAAGACTGATGTACCTGTGCACCCAGGCTCTGGGGCCTTCCTCCAGTAGAACAGTGTCCTCCCAGGACCAGGAAGACTGGAGGGAAGGAAGGCCAGCCCTGTGATTTAGATGCCAATTTTTAAGCAGACCCTGTTTTAAATCACAGGAGCTTCACCTGCCACAGCAAACCTGTTCATGTCCATCTCGACAGATGTGACAGTTTATGCAGAAGTCTGTCTTGTAAGACACAGGCAATCCATTTAAAGATTATCACATGAAACCATATTTACTTCAGAGGCCTGTAATAATTACACCTTCACTTGAAAAATCCCTAGGACTTTGGCTGCTGTGCCACAGATTTATACTCAAACATTTTCATTTGATGCGCAAAGTGTGAAGTACTCTTTAGTGGCAAGACAATTATCTGATTCTACTAATAAATGAATGCACTAGTAGTCATTTTTAATTGAACAATTATAGGATATTGCACTGTCAGTTGATTATAGAAGTCATTTCATAAATGTCAAAAATCTCTTTAAACGAATTATGGAGCTCCAAAATAACTCCGGCAATCAGACAGCAATAACACAATAATCTGTTTACCCTGTTGTCAGGCAAACTACCACCATATTTTTTATATTTTTCTTTTTTTTTTTTTCTTTGGAGGGGGGACTGAATCTTAAGGATTATACTCCTGCTCAGGCTGTGGCAACTATTGAGACTTTGATTAATAGAGATTGTGAGTGTTGTCAAGTGCTCTGGCATGTATTAAATGCAAGAGAAATTAAAGTTGGGTTAGAAAGATGTCAGTAGCAAACAGGAGGACAGTTCTCCTCTTCGAGCCAGGAAGGTGGAAGTCTGAAAGGTGCTTTAACATGTTCCTGTTTGCAGATGCTTTGGTGTGCTTTGGTTTTTATTTTGGCTCTGAATACAACACTACTTTTTTTTCCTGTTGCTACATGATAATCTGTTTCCTCTCTTTTCCACTTTGTCTGTACAAATGATAGGCTTAGACACAAAACCAGGCTGGGCCTGCTTCTACCTTTGAACACCTGTGTCCGTGAACGTTAGTCATGCAATTCTTTTCCTGCCTACTCGTACAAACAAAGACAAGAATTTGGCTCACAGTTATTATGGGTATGGCATGTGAATCCCTAGTGGATTCATCTGTTTTCTTCCTTAACAAGGGTGAAGTATCATAGTCCCAAGGGCAATTTACGGAGGTCTGTAGGGATGGGTTGCAGGTGTATGGGAACAAGTACTCTGGCCAGGGAAAGGTGAATGGAGAGCATCAAAGTAAAGGAGATTGGACTGTTGCTGTAAACTTTACCAGTCTTTGGCTTACTATAAGATAGATGTCAGTATTTTAGACCTTTTCCTTTTTAGTCAAAAATTATGTGAGTGTGACTCATAGTTTTGTTCATAGTAAAAGTCCTTGAAATAAAATACAGATGAGATGTAATCCAAAGTAGGCTTAAATATATTTTGAAAACTGATCACTTTCTGGAGTTTTTGGGTGTGCAGATGGGGTGGGGAGAGGTAGGATTTTCCCCTGTTTTAAATGCTCAGCTCCAGGTAACTTTGGTATGAATAAATTTAACATGATCCCACTGCTTGAAATAATTGTTTCTGGAAATGTGATTCTCAGATCAAGATGGTCATCTCAAAATGAGCAATCTTGGAGTAGCAGATCATATTTTAGGGCTCTTGGTGGTACAATAGACATGCCATGTCCTTTTTAATCCTTAGCAATACAGAAAAGATATCTGCAGTTTTGGGTCTGCTTGTTGACATATTCATGTTGTCAGATATTGAAAACTTACATTGTCTGAAATCAAGCTCATAGTAGGAATGACAGGAATTGGGGATTTTTAGTCATAGATGGTGATAGAAAAATCCAGTCTGGAGTCTGCATGTCCTCACGATGCATTAAGGGACACTTCACCATAGGAGCAGAAGAACAGGGGCCCTCTCTATTGTCTGTGCCTCATGGAGTAATCCTCTGCCAGCCCTGCATGAGCTAGCACAGAGGGTAGTTTTGGGAATGGAGCCAGAAGCATTATGCAGATTCAGTGTCATAATCATCCTATGCAAGCTAGGTATGCCTGTGGCTGTGGCCATGCTCCCAGCTCAGAGCTGGCACTAGTGAAACCGGCGTATACTTTCATGTCGATCCCTTATGTTTCCCACTTGAAGGCTGCTTATTGGAATCAGATGCAGAGGAGCTAATAGATCTGAGGATACATCTATGTTTAGGGTTTCATTGCTGGAGCCTGAGAGTGGTAAAAATTAATGCTATTGCTCAAGTGCAGTGTTGTAAGAGCAGCACTGCCGTGGTCTGGAGGCTGGGAGCTCTAAGCTCTCCATACCAGGCCCTTTGATCTGACTGCTCTCTAAATAACAAATCCAAATATTCTTTCCCAATTAATAGGGCAAGGTACATATAGGGGAGATTACATCCCAATTTGCTACACATTTCCTAAGTTAGTGCATCTATGTTATAATATGGTTTTTCTGCTGTCACCAAAGGATAGAATGGTCTGAAGAATTTGGTTTGAAAAACAGAAAACTGAAAAGGAGCAGGAATAGTCAGAGGTTCATAAGGAAACAGAAGGTAGATAGAACTAATACTTATTTAACTTTTATTGTGAGGCTTTTGATTTACAGTGTAGGCAATTTCACAGATTTGAGGTGAGCTGGATGGCAGTTTGCTTGGTAGAGATGGAGCTCTAAAAACCGAGGATCTGCTTTTTCCCTTACTTACACCTGTGTCACCATGTATATCTTTGCCAGCTCTGTGCCAAACATGGATGGTTTGGCAGCTTTCTTTCACACATTTTGTTCTGCATTTAACTGACTATACAAAGTGCAAGGCAGTCAAGAAGCAGCCTCTGACATTTTTAATTGGCATTGAATTTAAGTCATCATCAATTATTCCCCTTTAAAAGCAGCTTTAGTCCTTAGAACTGCCATGCATGCTATTAAAAACTCTTGCAGGGATCCATCCCTGGTATCTGTCTTGGCTAGTAGGATTAAGCCCTTATGGCTAGTAGGTGGCTGAAACCTTACCATATGCTGCTGGTAGACAGTAGCAAAGCTTTACCCTGTGATAAGCATACTAAAAGCAATCTGTTGGGCTCTTTTTTTGTTTTATATATATATAATACACCAGCACGTGGTTAATTGGAATTCATATTATTAAACTAACTTGTAAATAATGTGATTCTCTCAGGAATCACATCAGTTGCACTGTGGGTAAGTTTAGATTTCAAAGGTGCCACAGTGCCTCATTCTGTGTTGACGGGATTGAACAGCATTAACCTTTTCACTTACACTAACAAAGACAAGTTAAGACAAGATGTGCTATGACTACTGCACATCTATGTTTTGTTTTTGCCCTGGGCCTTGTACAATTACCCAGCACTTCAGAGCTAATATTGGTTGGATGTTTACCTTCTCTCCCATCCCACCCCCCTTCAATATTTCTACAAAATGACAGCCTTATTTTTTTTTTACCAAAAAATAACCAGTTACATAATAAATATATTCCTTAAAAAACCCCAAACAAACAAAAAAAAACAAAAAAACAAGCAACTAAAATGATATTCAGGACACTTATGAAGAGATCTAGCAATGAGAAATACACACAGGCTTTGCAATACAGTTCAGCTAACATTTTCTCACTGCAAACCATCCTGCTGTCATTCTAAATTCCACACAGCATACAATATAGTATTAATAGCAATGAAACACCATGTTGCATGTGTATCCCAGAAAATAAGGGAAAAAAAAATCACCCTCCACAATTTTTACAGGCAAACTAACCTATTTTATATCTTTTAACATACAAGCTCTGCCACTATGTGTAACTAGTTATTTTCAATATTAACTTTATTACTTATGTTAGCCCCAACCATGGCACTGAAGAACTCAGTGCATGTACAAAAACTGTATGAGAACCTGGTGCTAACTGTAGCTTGGCCTGAGACATCAGAGGCTTGGAAATAATGCACCTAAGACTTAGAGAGAATACATATATGGAAGCTGTGGTGATTGCAGGGCTGATAGTGTTAGGATCCTTAGCACCAAGTACTTAGAATCATATAATGCTGTATAATTCACTTCAGAAGTGAAAGCTTCCAAAAGTGGCAACTGCAGAATAGGACGCTCTCTCCTTCTCTGTCATGAAGAAACAGTATGTGGGAAATGTCAGGGGTTTGGAACTACATGACCTTTAAGGTCCCTTCCAACCCAAAGCATTCCATGATTCTATGAAAGTGGAGCAGAAGCACGGAGAGAATTTGTCTTCCTGGAAGTCTCATAGTGGTTGTACAGCGGCCGAGCCAGGAACAGAAAACTCATTCCCTGACTCACTATATTATCTCTATAAAACCTGGCAGATTTACAGCAGGGGATGCTCACAAGCTTGTTGAGACCTGACTTGTTTGGCATATGTGAGATTGGTAACTTATTTTTTATTCTAGCTTCCACAGGACACTATCTCACAAATTCACCATAGGCAGAGCAGCACTTGTGATGAGCTTTCTTTCACTTAACTTTAGACCTCTGCAAAGTAGGTGTCTACCTTAGAGGGACCAAAAGTTTCCTGCTGTTGACAACATGCAGGGACACTGGTTCAGCTCATATTACTGCTGACATCTATGATGTCATCCAGTTACATTATAGAAGAGTCTATTTTTCTCTCTTGACCTATAGAAATTTCAAACAACTGCCTCTGATGTGAATGTCTGTACAATAAATATATCCCACCCCTAAGTTCAACATTCTTGGGAGACTAAGCTTAGAAGGGTGAATACGATCTTGATTATTTGTGAATTAGCACAGTAAACAAAAAATTCCTTAGACACCATTATTCCTTAGATAATTATTAAAATTTCACATCAGAAAATCTTGCACAGAAGTGAGCCATACGTATTCTAGGGCTGGACATTCAATGCCTTTCCTAAACACTAGCGAATCTGCCAAAATCTGGGATAATCTAGCATGCAGCTTACATAAAAAACACCTATATTCCACTAATTTTCCCTGTTAAAACTAAGAATACAAAAATTTTTGTTCAACTGAGACATGAAACAGCCTGTATGAATTTCTACTACAGAATATAACATATAGCTATGATGTACCATGACTGTCATCTTAAAATTGGTCAAATATTTAGTAGGTTTACGATAGTAAAAGTGATGAGAAGAGAGATTGCAATGGTCTAGTGATAGATAAATGCAAGTTATAGGCCTGGTTTCTCTGGGGGGTATCCCTGAAGAATCCATTTGTCCACTTGGTAGTCAGTTTTGTGTGTAAACAGTAAACATGACTGTATGCCATTTTAATGTGCTGTGTAGATTCAGCCTTAAAAATCATAATTACTGGGGTTTATGCCTATGAGATGTCTCCTTGATATTCCATAATGCCTTTGCACAATTAAAAATGTGCACTGAGCTGAGAGTTTTGTGAGCTTTGTTTGGTTCTAGGTTGGGGGTTTTTGTTTGTTGTTGTTGCTGGATTGTTTTTTTTTTGTTATGTACAAACTTCCCACTGATTACAAATACACTTGGAATTAGATGCCATGTATTTTGCATTAGTAGGGAATGTCATATAACCTTTAGGTTTTTTTGTGTGGTCACATTAACCCCACATCTTAGATAAGTTGAAACATGAATCCAGGTTAGTTTATGCTTTGTTTCATTGCTGTTGGTCTTGTGGGACTTCATTAAGGTCAGAGGACCAATTTCAGGTTTACACTGGTATTGCAGCATTGAATCTGGCCTTTTCTGTCTAGCCAAATCACTTTTGAAATAAGTGGAGCATGTGACTGATGTGATGCAACAAGACTGTTTTTTATTTCAATGCAAAGGCTGGATTATCTTCCCCTGACTCTCATGGATGAGCACAGCTAGAACTCTGAAAGGTGTTGGGCATAGCCAGGTGAGCAGGCAGAAATTATTGATGGCAGTAGGCCTTAAGGGTGGGAAGAAGAACTTCAAGTGAAAAAGAAGGAAAGAAGTCGTCCTTAAGAGAAAAAAAAACATTCTGTGAACTTGATTTTCTGCAGCCTAAATCTCTGAGCTATCAGATTCCCCTCATGCCTCTGTTGATCTCAAGGCAAGTGGAGTTGAGGCTTCCTTCCTTTGAAGATATCCACCATACTTTCTACCAAGAGAGTAAAGTGAGATGGAAGTAATTTACAGGGTAGAAACTTTCTGTTATGTGTGGGTTTTGTGGCTGTGGGCTAGATAAAAAATAAAATGAATATCTCCACTCAATGCCCAGGTGAGGATCAGTGATATTCCTCAGGGAACACCTCAGGGTGTTCCTCAGGGCTTGGTACTGGGACCGGCTCAGTGTAACATCTTCATTGACAATATGGACATTGACAATATGGGTTGAGTGCACCTTCAGCAAGTTTGCCAATGACACAAAGCTGTGATGCCAACTGCAAGGACCTGCCACCTGGGTTGGGGAAATCCCAAGCACAAATACAGGCTTGGCAGAGAATGGATTGAGAGCAGCCCTGACAAGGACTGGCACGTGCTGGTGGACAAGAAGACCAACATGAGCTATCAACGTGTGTTTGCAGCCCAGAAAGCCAAAATTATCCTGGGCCACATCAAAAGCAGTGTGACCAGCAGGTCAAGCAAAGGTACTGGGATTCTGCCTCACTACTCTGCTTTTCTGAGACCCCTCCTAGAGTACTGCATCCAGCTCTGGGGTCCCTGGTACAAGAATGCTGTGAACCTGCTGGAGCAAGTGCAGAGAAAAACCATGAAGAGGATCAGAGGGCTGGAGCACCTCTCCTGTGAAGACAGGCTGAGAGAGTTGGGGCTGTTCAGCCTGGAGAAGTGGAGGCTCCGGGGAGACCTTCTAGCGCTCTGCCAGTACCTGAAGGGGCCTACAAGAGGGCTGGAGAGGGACTGTTTACCAGAGCATGTAGTGATAAGATGAGTGATAATGGCTTTAAGATGGAGGAGAGTAGAATTAGACTAGATATTAGGAAGAAATTCTTCCCTGTGCAGGTGGTGAGGCCCTGGCACATGTTGCCCAGAGAAGCTGTGGCTGCTCCCTCCCTGGCAGTGATCAAAGCCAGGTTGGATGGGGATTTGGGCAACATGGTCTAAGTGAAAGGTGTCCCAGCCCATGGCAGGGTGGTGGAACTAGATAGTCTTTAACATCACTTCTAACCCAAACCATTTTATGACTGTGAAAGTGTTTCTGAAATAGTTGTTGTGGGTTATTTTTGCTTGAAGATGCCATGTTAGGAGTGACATCAAGCTGCATTGCTTAGGAAGTAAGGAAGAAAATTTTGAGGATACCTGCAGGGATTTTAAAGTAATAGGAAAATGAGTGAGAGTTAAATACCTAACTCTTTGAATTTTAAAAAGTTTTCTCCTATTCATTTGACCTTCTTCCCCTCTCTTATGATAGTACATAGTACAGTAGAATCCTCTATAGCAAGGCATAGACACATACAGCGTTCTACCTCCACTGACCCTTGTGTTTTGGAATTATTTTGATCAAATTCAACTTTTTGATTCCAGCAGACTGTAAACAGAATGACATATTTAAATAAACACCTTGTTAGTTCAGGTATGGAAGTAAAATTGGATATCATTCAGGAGACAGACTTCTTTCTGTACATTTGTGGTGGTAAAACCCTCCCTTGGATGTCATTCAGGAAATGGTGGGGGAGCAGTAAAGAGGAGGAAGGACTTGGGGAGGATGCTGGAAAGGAGAAACAAGAATTTAGTGCTAACAGATAAAATGGCCTTGAAGGACAAGAATTGGAAGCTGATCTAGTCAGGGCATCAGCAAGAGCTAGCAAGAGAAACAGGTTAAAGGTACACCATTAAAGACAGATCACCTTATCAAGAGACAATTTATTTAAAATAAACTGGACTTTACACTGTGTCAGTTCCTGTACTGAATAAAAATAGAAAAGTGGAAGATAAGGGAAAGAACTTAGAGAACCCAGACATTTTAGTCTGTTGTCTTTGTGGTGTTTTCACCCTCCTAAGAAGAATCTAGTATTGACAATTCTGAGAACAAGTTTCAGTCCAACTTTAACTCTGTTTGAAGGCATTGTCTGGCTTAGTACCCTAAGTTCCATATATAGTGTGTAAAGGTACCTCTTATGAGGTTAATCTCCCATATTTTAATTCCACAATCCAGATAATCATGTAATTAATTGTGTTCTTGAGTTGCCTGTTTCCTTTGACTATAAAGTATAGACAAATAACTTTAAATATCTAGGAGTTAGACATCTAAAGACAGGTGGGTTGAATCTCATCTTGAGAAACTGGTTTATGGGTTAGACATGCAACTCAATTTAGCTGGGAGAGAGATGTTTTCTATGTGTAACAAAAGTATTCAGCTCACACCTTTTGTTCCTGAATGTGTGATAACTTTGATTAAGGTACCAGATTAAATTCTCCTAGTTTAGATTTTAAACTTGTTTGAAGCAAGGTTAGATGGCATTTAAGTTCCATATCACTGTGTCTCCAGTAATGAAAATTAGTCTAATAGTCTAAGGTACCCATTATTCAGGCTAAATTAGCTTCCTGGGAGAGATCCCTGTAAAGTAGCCATCATGATGAAGAATGTACCAATTAAACAAAGTAAACCAAGCTGATTATTGACATATTTGAATTTGTTTTAAATCCTTTCCTCTTCTACATCCTTTATTCTTCTGTCTGTTGCAGAAGTTTGAGGACTACCAAATGGAGGGAAGGATAAATAAATTCGGAAGAGAAAGGGAGAAATTGCCCCATGTCTTGTTATTGCCATTGTTTTGACTACACATTGGGTCATTCTTGAAAGAATATCTTTCTTTCTAGGTCTTCCTTTGAGATCAGAAAATCCACTCCCTCACTAGCTCCATTGGGATGATACATCCTGACTATAGCAGCTGCTCATATAGAAAACTAATCAAGCAAAAGTATTTAATATTTATTGTGTCCTATTAGTGTAATTATTATCTGTAGCAAGACAAAACAAAAAACACTTGACAAACTACCTCTTTATAGAAAACATTTAGAGAAACATTGACAAGCCCTGCTTCTGCTGCTGATGCAATGATTACTGAGATTACTCTGATGATCTCAGAGGCTTTCTACTGATAGAATTTCTGTTGATTAAATTAATAACTAGGATTTTGGATTGTATACTTGATCAAAAACTTCAGAGGATGAAATCAGAGGGAAACTGGAATCAGGTTTTAGGAACACTTGTCCCATTTTAAGTAGTCATTTGGATTTAGAGGAGCTTTTATTGAGGATGTAAAGCATCACTCTTCGGTAGCAGTTGGCAGAATGAAAATTTCACAAGTGGCTTTGTTGCTCCAGGTTAAATTCCACCTTCTTGCTTCTGATGTATCTTCACTAGCAGCTTTGAACAGTATGCTGGACTTTGCCTTGTGGAGGTTGAGGGACTGGCATATGTTTCTGCTGTGGATGTGGCAAACGCCAGTGAAAGGTGAGGATAATAAATTGCATCAAAGGCCTTGTACACTTATATCCATATACTTAAGCATGCCAAAGTGACTTGTCATGTAAAGGTGAATTAGTCATGACTTCCAGAAAAACGTAGTAGTAGTAGTACTAGTAGTAGTAGTACTAAGAATAAGGATAAGGATAAGGATAAGGATAAGGATATGAGTAAGGATAAGAAGAATAAGAATAAGAATAAGAATAAGAATAAGAATAAGAATAAGAATAAGAATAAGAATAAGAATAAGAATAATTGTTGTGATGATGAAGAGAAGGAGGAGGAGGATGGGAAGGAGGAGAAATGGTCCTCAGTGACTTTGGTGCTCTTGACACTATCTGTATCTTCATTTCACATCCGTGAAATGGGAAAACAACACTTACCTACTTCTAAAAGATGTTTCACTGAATAGTTTTTGTGAAGCACAAGCCTCCTGTGGCATGACTGCAAAGTATTACTCTATTTATTTTTATGAACTTTCTGTTTTACTGCAGTCGGAAAGCTTAAATTATCCATAGAGTTCTTGAGCACATTGGGGAAGCCAAAGATCCTGATGTTGCCCACTGTGCTCCTGGCAAAGAAAAGACCCAAGGGAGACTCCTAAATGAAAAATATAAACAAAACCCTGAAGCTACTCAGATCCTTAGAAGATTAGATTTTTGAAAATATGTTCTTTATAAGATAAGTTAAATGCATTCTTTCCCTTATTTTTTCCCCTGGTTTGGTCACAAGTTGCTCCAGGCATCCAAATGGGGGTATTCAATCCCTTGCTCTATTGATCCTGACAGGGACACATGCTAAGGTGCTCTATCCTCCCTGAGGCCATCGCTAACTGCAGATTTAACAGGTCCAGCAAGGAGAAGGAGAGGTTCCAGAGGCTGTCATTCAACTTGAGATCCATACTTCACCCCTTCATTCTCATCTGCCTCACTGTGTATTTCATTATTGTCAAGGTGTGCAATACTTGAATTTCAGGGCTGATAGGTGTGTGTGTGTGTGTGTGTGTGTGTGTGTTTACATCTTGTAAGTGGGAAAATTACCTGTGAGACCAAGAAGTGCTCTTTACATCACTCATGTGGGGGAGAGAGAGGAGAAAGAGTGGAATTGTGGTTTTGTGTGAGGTACTTTGGGGGGTTGGCCACATAAAAGATGAAGACAGGTGGTTGAGATGCCATTTTTAGATTTTGACTGTACAGAGACATTTTAGGCACTTTTTTTTTAATACCAGCAGTTTAGAATTCTGATGTGACTCTTGAGCTTTAAGTTGTTGAATAAGCAGTATACTCATTGTCTTACATTGGGATTTATAGTCTTCCTTCTGCACTACTTTTTTAGAATATTATTTATTTCTAAAAGTCAAGTATCTCAATAAAATACTGTGGATCACTGCTTTTCTGATAACTATGACCTAGGCTTCATGAGTCAGTGTGTTACTCAGAAGTTTTGTAACTCAGTGCTTTTCATCAAAAGTGCATTCTATAACCAAGGTTTACCTCATGAAGGTTTTTATTTCTGAAAAGATCTCAAAGCCCTTTACAAATCAGTACATGGCTTTCAGGAATGTATGCACAGTCTGTATAGAACACAGAAGTACACAGGAGTGTCTATCTAATGTACAGCTGTATTTTTCTCAGTACTTCTAATTAGCTTTTCACTGATGTAGGACATCATCATCATGTAGTGATGTAAGACAAGGTTAGTATTGGAGGTGGAAATGACCACTGTCAGAGTCTTGCTACTCCCAATTTCTTCTGCTTCTCCAACTCCTCCCCTGTCCTTAACAGGTGATTTGTCACTTCCCTTATGCTGGGTCTGATGTATCAAACCAATGGCCTTGCAATATCTCTAGGTGAAAGGGACAGACGAGCTCACTGAGAGCAAGAAGACCTCTAGATTTTGGAAGGGAGGGGAAAATGTTAGGAGCACGTGTCTAGAAATGGTGTTGGGATGGGAGGAATGATGCAGGTGGGTATAACTGGTAGAAAATCCCCTACATGGTTTTCACAGTGGAAGTCAGTGAAGTGCTGGATAACAATATGCAGAGGAAAATGGACTTTTGATATGATCCTAAATGCCTGTATTTCATGTATCCCTGCTTCTCAGATTGTTACAGACTGATATTGTTGGGAAATTTATCTTCCATTCTTCCCATTTGCAAACAGTTTCTCCTAATGTTTTCCCACTTACCCTTGGACAACAGCCTTTTCAGAAGACTTGTACTCAAATATCTCATCATGTTATTGAGTGACTACTCAACCATGAAAAAATTAGAGAACCTAAAAGCAAGTAAATGCACCTTGATTTGAATACCTTAAAATTAACAGTTATGTGTTACCCATGGTTATGCAATGGAAAATTATAATTAACACTTTAGAGATTGTTTAAAGGACAAGTTTTCTAGCTTCTTGCTGCTCTTCTTCAGCCTCTTCCCATTGCACCTTAGGAGAAATGTCTTGTTGCTGGTAGTACCTTGTGCCCTGTGCTGTAAAATGGAGAACATGAGCAGTAGGATGGGTGCTGGCTGTATGCTGCCTGGCTCAAGTCAGTTATCTATTAGTACAGGAGTTAGTTTAAGAGGAGAAGTAGTCAAACCCTAGCTGCTCTGCAACAGTAAACCATTTACAGGGAACTTGTCATCATTCAGTAGCACCCATGACGATTTTGACACCTTTGATATGCTTCCATGCTTGAAAAACAACACACTACGTTGCACACTTAGTCTTGTACACCAAATTCCTCTGTCACCAACCAGCTGGATCACAGTGGATCATAGCTGTGGCTGCAGCTCTGAGCACCACATCACATGGAATTTCTTTTTTTTTTTTTTCTTGCAGGCTGTGATGATAAAGCTTTAGTTCTGTGTTCATTAATAGCCTATAATGGCATTGTGTGATCTACTGCAAGATCTTGCACTCTCAGGACCAGTTAAATGCATGTCTTTTGTGGGAGTCAGCAGAATGGAATAGCTTACTGAGAGTTTATATGTCTTCAAGATTTTATTCAGTGTTTGTTGTCCTTATGTGTCTCTTCACACCTAATCCATTGTCAAGTTAAGAGAGATGACAGATGACACATAGCCTAGTATAATGCCAATTGCTACAAAATGAAGCCATTAGAATATTTCTGTTACTTTTGATGGGGCAGTTTGAGCTTATACAAAATCAGTGGTTTGTGTTGTGTGGTATCAGAGATTTTGACCTGGTACAAAGAAGATCTAAAGCTGGATGCATGATGTTGTCGCTCTGTGGCCTTAAAAAACCTATACTTTCAGTCTTCTCTGAAATCTACTTAGCACTCCTCAAGATGAGCCTCCATGTCTCCATCTGGAAATAATGCTTACCTGCTCCATGGGGATCTGTAAAAGTAAACTGATTACTCATTTAGTCAGTGTTTGTACAGCACTTTGAAGATAAAAAAAAGCTGTGCTGTGATTGTAAGTGCTATTTGCTATATTGCATTTCCTATTTCTTTCTATAATTTTTTTTCCTGAGATCCTGAGATTCTTAGATATATTTTAATCTTTTTAATTGATACTACATGCAGTAGAGCATTATTCTAAACTAAACAGTGTACTGTGGAAGCGTAGGGAAAGGAATTGATCTATCTGCTGCGTTATCCACTCCGTGCTCTTACGATATTTTTGCGAACTGCTTTCATCAGGCTGGTAAGGATTTGTCAAGGTGTTTACCTGTTGGGAATCTCAACATGATTTCTTGAGGGTGCAATCTGGGACTGAGTTATGTGTTCTCCTCTTCTGCTCTTCTAAGTATTCGTACATCAAAGTCTCCGCCATTGTAATTCTTTTTGGCCTGCTCTTTATTCAGCGCTTGCCGTACAAAACAAATGTATGTTGTGCTCAGAGAATATTGTATATCCTATACATTTATCCACCCAATGAGATGAATGTATTCAGTGCACATAAGCAGAAATGGCTTTTTGGGGAAAGCTACTGGTAACCTGTGCCTCATGTTGCAGGCTGCAGTATGAGGAGTTGGCATATTGGCAGTGTGAGACAAAATTAACAAATGGAAATTTTGTACGAGTATCGGGAAATATTTCTTAATACCGAGTTCAGGCAGTGGAACAGTCTCCCAAGGAACATGATGGAAAGCCCATTGCCTGTGTCAATTAAAACTAGACTAGTTTTAGAACTGGGGAATATACTGTAGGGAACAATCCAGCTCAAGTCTAGATGACCTAATAACTCTTTTCCATCTGTAATACTTATGCCTGAGTTTCAGAGTTATGTATTGCAATATGATTTCATCCTGACTGAGAAAGACCGAAATATTTTTCTTTCATGTAGGAATTTTTTTTTTTTCATACCCACTGAAAACATGTAGAGGAAAAGAAAGCATAACCAGGTCTACAAGTGCAGTACTCTGAAAACAGTGCTCATATGAGAGGCTGACCCAGTCTCTTTGCATCTGCTATCTCAGGGTGGCTGTAAAAGCAACCCCAGACATCGTTCCCCCAGCTGCCAACTTGAAGCAGGCCAGGTGAGACCCTAGGCAGGACAGAAGGATGGTTTAGAGACAGATCCTCTCCTTAAGCAGCAGTTCCAGGATTTGTCTTCTTATTGGCCTCTGTCTATTCCTGTCTCCTCTATACCTGCAGTCACCATTGGGAACCATAGCTGACAAAAAGGTGTCAAACATGGCACAGACACTGATGTGCAGTTTTCGGGGGAGTAAAATATTTCTAGCACATCTTAGATTTCTTTCTTGCAACAGCCTGGCAAAGCTTGAACATGACATTATTTTGAAATAAAAAGAGGCATTGAAAATAATCAGATGCATCACAGGAAGGCCCATTTGTTTCCATTTAACAGGGAAAAGGTTATAGCAGTGCATCATCTTGCTGCTTCCATTCTGAGCATTTAAGAAATGATCTGTCCAGCCACTAATTGAGAAGTGAATTTGTATACAGAGAAACCAGTTTAGTAGTGTCAGTAAAGGAATTGGTAATTTTTCCACTAATGAGATGCTGCATTGGTAAAATAAACTCCCATCAAACTGAGACATATTGTCTATCTGCTCCTTAAAGATTTCTTGACTGTGAAATATGAACACCTGCGTTTTCTTTGCATATTGTTCCTCCTTTGGGCTGCTCTATGGCATCCTGGATTTGAGGGGAAATTTGTGGTAGCATCCAGTGTTCTTTCCTGGATCTAACACACCATAAAATATCTACTGTCCTCCTATGCTCCTAGCAAAGTCAACAGTTTGGCCATAAACTTTGTGGACAGCCTGTTGAGTCCCTTAGGCTTGTGCACTCTCAGTATAGGCAGGAGGCCAGGCAGGCCAGAACTAGAGTTAAGAGTTCAGTGCCTTAAAGTTTTCATCCAGACTTGGTAGCTTGGCAAATCTCTGGAAACAGTCTTTCCATAAAACACTCTTCAACCCAAATCTGTTACAAGTCTCACCCAGTGTGCTTCTCCTTAATGCTCTGTTTAAAACCTGCTTCTTCTATATTAGAATCAGTTTGTGGGGTGTTTTTTTTTGGTTGTTATTTTTTTTTTACATTTGCTTACACTTATACAGCTTTTCCTCTTGGCCTGTTCTCTTGTCTCTGATGTCATTTTTTTCATTTATGTGACTCCATTTCTATTTGAATATATACTGATATGGAAAAGATAAACTAAATAATAGTCCCAGCCTTCCAGCAAGGACTTTGAGGGACTTTCTTGTCTCTCTGACTAATTCCTTTCGTAGCCTTGGGAAAGTCACTTGTCTTTCTCATTTTTCCCATGTGAAAAAGGGAGGTAACAATGTACACTGACATCCAAGAGGTCCGGTCGGTTTTGTACTAAGAAGTCAGAGGTCTCCAAATACAGATTTACTCTGTGTGACTATTTGAGTTAATTAAAACCTAATATGTTGTAATATTGTGGATTAATTTTAGCCTCTGTGGTCAGCACTGACCATATCACTGAGAGTAAAAAAAATATGAATTAAAATGAAGAGATGGAAAGGTATCAACTACTACTACTACTATATAATACTACTAATAGTATTGATATTATATGCTATAGTAGTAGTCATCATAGTCATAATCATATTAATTATTGTATTATTTATGGCCCTTTATTTTGTAATTATTCCTTGGGAAATAAAAGAAAAAAAATCTATCACTGCTCTGTGCCAGTTCTAACTGCAGCTGCGGATTTAGAGACGAAATTCAGGCTTCAGCCTTTCCCTGGGGCTGATGGACTTCTCCTTTCAAAGTAGGACACTTCTATCTGATGGCATTAACCATAAAATCCCCCATTTCAAGTCTATGATATCCTGAAGGACAACGGCTCATTTCATTTCTTATCAAGAAATCGGGCAGATCAGTCATATTTCCCGAATCAAATGACATTTTCAGAAAATTCATTTGAACCAAAAATGAGGTTTCCTCTCCACAGACTCCAATTAGTTTAAAAGTGGTTTTCTGATGAAAATTCTTGAAATAACTGAGCTGTATAAAGAAAAATCTATATCTATATCTATATATAAGTATGTATATAGATATATGTACACATGCACAGTCTCTGTGGAAGCTGTGGTGATAGTTCCCTATCAAGCAGTGCAAATCTTTAATTTTGGCCATCAGCAGTAATGGTGAGATACCTTAAGATCTCTCCTTGCTTCCTCATCTTTTTTTTCTACCTCTCATCCCATCACTCTGGCTATTCCAGTGGGAGTGCACGCACTCATTTGCTCCCTAAGTACACAAAATTAGCTGCTTATCTGTTGATCTTCTTACATGATCCTTTAAAAATCCTTTCTCTGTATGTGTGTCCAAGGCTGCTTTTGCCTTCAGGAAGCCCAGACAAGCCAATCCTCAGCCTTTCCCTTGCCCGCTCACAGGGGGCCTGGGCCTAATTAAATTGCTCTCAAAGACAAGAAAGGATGAATATCCTTCTTTCCATCTCCCTTGTCACCCATTTAACTCAGCTGAGATCTGTTCACTCCTTTTTAGTTATGTTAAAATGGAAAGGGGGGAGCTTGGATCGAGGTGGACATTTGGGGAAGGGGGAGGAAAGTAGGTGAGGAGGAGGAGACAGTGGCATGAGGGTTGCGCTGGCGAGATGTGGTGTCCCGGGCACAAACAAAGGAGCAAAACCTGGGTAAATGGGAGGTGAGTGGAAAAGAGTGAGCACCAGAGAGGCAGCCAGGTTTCTCTGGCTGTGTCTTCCTCTGGTTTTGTCTACTGACTGTTTTTCATACTCAAATCGAGGAAAAAATGCAATATTAAAAAGACAAGGAAATATCTATGTACATTTCTATGTATTTATTAACTCTTTCAATGCAATGCTTGCTCTTTTGCACGCCCTCCCCCCCACCTCCCCACTCCCAAGAG
>VXBZ01008811.1:44872-56045 GCA_013399135.1 Heliornis fulica | reverse complement strand
AGAGCCATCTCTGATGAACTGGGAAATTAGGGAAATGCCACACACCCTTGCCTAGGTGTGTGGCATTGCCCAGCAGGGGCAGAGGCAGACACTTTGGCTCATCTACAGTCGGTTGCACCAGGATGTCGATGGTGAGAGCGGGGGCACAGGGGCTGCTGCAGTAGAAGTGCCCATGTCTGGGGAAGAACAGCCCTGGTGCTGCCAACACCAGGGTCTCCTCATGAGCCAAAGCCTCACAAAGGCCTAGGAAGAGTCAAGCAATTAGCCACTTAAGGTCATCCAAAGTTGTTGCTTTTTTCCCTTTCCTTGTTGTTTTCGCTTTACCTTCCTCTTTCCCTACTCCTCACTGCAGTATCCTCCTCCTCCATCACCCAAACTCCAAACACATCTGAAGGAGCCGTTCAATTAAATCTCTCCCAGCTCCAGCTGGCTCCTTGAGTGAAAGGTCAGTGGCGTCCGGGAGGGAGAGACGCGTGTGAGAAGAAGCCGGAGCCGGTGCTGCTCCTGCAGCCGCCTTCCTCCTCCCCTCTCCTGCCTCCCTCCCTCCCCTCGCCTCCTCTCTTTAATGATACCCAATGGTCAATCACGCCCCAGCAGAGAGAGAGATGCCCTGAAGCATCATTGTGGTTGGGAGCGATCGATCAGGTTTCTTTTTTTTTGTTGTTTGTTTGGGTTTTTTATTATTTTTTTTTTAAAAAAAAGAGATTATAATGATAACCCGTGGACATAATGTCAGTGAGTTTGCAGTGCCTCTTGGAGGCCGCGCACACTCTGTCTGCCGGTGCTGAGGAGAGGCTTGGAGGGGCCCGAGAAAGCCTTTTCCCCCCACAGAGCCCACTTAGCCCTGCCTTAAAGACAGCTAATTAGACCGAGGGCTGCTATGTCTGCTTACACTGGCAGGGGAGAGCGGGAGCTGGGAGGGCCTCGTACCGATGGCAAGCAGGACTAGAGCAACCTTTGTTTTAAAAGAGGCTTCAAGTTAACTGGAGGTACTCACACGGAGACACGGCCATAAATAATACATACCTGCGCTACGCGACCTGGATGCAGGCCCTCATAAGAATACTGTGCTATGCAATAGTGATCCACCACTTGCTACCCCGGCTCTTCGGGGCCTTTATTTTAAAACAGATTAGTGCTTTGTATTGTCAGGCAGATAGAGGTAATCACTGGCCCATGCCTGAGACTGAGATCTGAAAATCACTGGGAGGTACTTATCAACATGCGATCTGAGCACCAGTGGATGTGTACAGACCTTTTAAAATTCTATTAGTATATGTCTGAGCAGATTGTGGTAAAAATACAAACAGTTTTCTAAAGAAAAACTGTCAGTCTCTCCTCCTAAATCTCCTACCCTGCAGCCTAAGCATGGACTTCTGTTTTTATGGATAAATGCGATTTGTCTTTTAACTGTTGAGATTACACACTCACCAGAAGGACTGCAGACCCTGCTTGGAAGAGGAAATCTTCCCTTTATCCCAGTGTACACTTTATCAGAAAAATAATAATCAAGCCTGGGGGCCTCTGTCCCTTCCCTCCATTGAGGAGATGTAGGACAAACAACTCCATAGCAATAATTTCCCATCCCAACACACAGATTTTTTTTTTTTCTGTTGTTGTTGTCACGTTATTTTCTGCATCATTTGATGAACAAAACTACATTTTCCTCTGCACCTATTAAACTATTTGATGATGCCTTTTATTTTGCACTATAATTGGGAAAGCAGTCATGTGATAAAATGTAAGTTTGTTGTGAAATAAAATAAGCGATGTTGAAAACATCCAAATTATATTGTCCAAGAAAGTTTCTCAGATGTTCTGTTCATTTAGAGAGATGACACTATTATAATTTTTAAGTTTTTGCACTTCTGGGAAGAGATGTTTGAGTATTAGAAGACACTTGTAACAGACATCACAGTAATGATTCTGCCATTACCCTTCTCTTGAAGTATAAAAAAAGGTGGGTAGAGAGTGTTAAAATAGCTGTGCTCTGAACTAGGGCATTTATCTCATTTCTGTCTTGGTGAACTGAGTTGTGTATGTGCAGCTTGGAGCTAGTACAGAAAAGCTGCCAGGAGTATGTGTTCAGATGCACTAGAAGGACTGAAAACTCGGTGTAGGCTTTCAGAGAAACATGCAGAACAACATTTGATGCCATTTGGTATTCTGCACTGAAGAATCACAAAACGCCCACGTGGATTTTCTTAATAAAACACTCCTAATTAAAAACAGAGGCATAATTTGAGAGAAAGAGCTGAAAATTGGTCTGGCCACTTCGAAAGCCAGCAGACAATACGCAGCAGCTTTGTCCTATATTCAGCCTCATTAGCGATGCAGGCTTCATCTGGAACACTGGTTGCAACAATTAATTGTATTTTATTGTTCCCAAGCTAGTGAATCAACCTGAAAACCCACAACTTTATAACCACACAAGTATAGAGTATGCAGAGGAAGCGTTTGTGGGACTCATTACTTTAACATGTTGAAATCAAGTACTGCTCTCACCATCATGAGGCATCATCGCTGGCTTAATTTCTGGATAAAAATCTTATAATCTCATTTTTCTATAGGGACAAAAGGCTTTTTCATACCCTGGAACCAGTTAGCTGTGAATAATGATGTTGTACATAAGGTCAATGATGACATAGCTTTTAATCATCAGTGACAGTCTATCGTGTGAAAGTCCATTCCAGGGGGATTCCTTGGAGCGAGAAGCCGTTAAAAAGGGGAGAAAACTAATTGTTTGGGAAAGTCTAACATAACCTGTTAAAGAACAGGATTTTTCAACTTAATGACATTTGTAGAACTGCAGATGAGGTGCAAAGCATTACCCACCTTTGCCTGCCCCCTCCCTCATTCCCCAGACCTTCAGCATGAAGAGCTGCTACATGAGACAGGTACAGGTTAAAAAGGTAAAAGTGTTCTGGTTTTCCAGCCCTGAACCAGGGGTTCAGGATTAGGTTTATGCTCCTCAATCTCCTGATAACTTCCTGTATCGTGTGACTGGCAGGAGGGGAGGGAGGGGTGGGGTGGGTGAGGGATATGGGGGATTGGAGCCGGGAGAAGGACAGGGTAACTTTAACATTCCTCAGATCCCTTTTATATCCTCCAGCTCATTTTTACTGTTAATGAACTTTGAAATCTGCAGATGGTAAACTCTTAAGGCCTTATCCAAAGGCCATTGAACAGCTTCCATTGGGCTCTGCTTCAATGTACTCCTATTAATATTTTATTATCAAAAGTATATGTAGAAATGTAAGCACACTTTTCTTCCACAGACTACTCCCAGTTGATACAGCCAAACTACTCAACCAAGGAGCAAAGAGACCACCCACACAAGCACCCACTGACTCCCTGTTAAGCTTTTGAATTCCAAGTGATGCTGGATACTACTGAATTATTTCATGGACTACTCTTGTCCCTTCAGCAATACAAAGTTACAGGTTAGTTGCTCTGATACCACCCCGTTAGAAGCATCATAGATTGATGTAAGTAGAAGTATGAAATCTTCAGGTGTTTTTTTTTTTTTCATTAAAATAAACAACAAGAAGCATATGAAGCCATATGCTGCTGATTAAATATTTGAGGATGAAAAAAAAAAAAGGTGTTTCTTCCTGTTTTAAAGACTTTTGAAAGCTTCCTATCCAATACCATATGTAGGATACTGCACTGTTCTCTTCATGAAACTAGGTTACTAGCTGCTGTTGCAAAAATAAATGAATTCAAACAGTGGTTCCTCTCATTATGGTTCCTTTGTAGATTTTTTTACTACTTTGTTTCTGCTGTACTGAGCTGAAAAGTGCATTTTGTAGACTAGCATCTAAAGCATTTTTTCTCTTTTCTTCTTTATTCATACCTTCTGTTTTATCCCATGTTATCTTTAGACCCTTCAGCACTGTCCAACACGCTGCTCAGATTCTCAGAAAAGTAAGCGGGTGTGAAGTAATGTGTGAGGACATTTTGATTTCTTTTAGCTACAAACCATCCCAGGAAAAAAAAATGAATTAACCTTAACACTGGTGCAAAATATTCTATGCATTGAATTTGCAAATTATTCACCTAAATATTGAATTGAGTACTCACTGTCTGAACAGATAGCAGATGTTCAACCCTAAAATATAGGTCTTTCTGTCATTAACAGTAATTTTAGTGCTGCACTGCTTACAGAGTATGACACAAGTAATGCAGAGATGGGGCACACTTAATGTAGAGAGAGCTTTAAAAAATAATAAAAAAAAAGGTGGTTGTAAGCATTACCTCATAGTGTTTTATATTTATTTCCTCCAGGTGATTCTATGTCAGGTTTACTCAGATTTAAAAGCAGAGCCTCCCTGCTAAATGCCAGGGCTGTAAAAAACAAAGCAAACAACAGCATCCTTTCAACCCCCAAAACCACCAGCTACCTGAAAAAGAAAATCCTGTTTCATTGCTTCTGTCATTTACGTCATTGTCAGACTTCAAAATTATGTTTGTCACTGAGCTCTCTAATCACACTTAATCTTCCAAATTTAGTGAGTAGTTTTGATTATAGTAATACATAAAGTACACAGTGTAAGCTTGTGCATGATTTCACTAGGATTGTGTATGGAGTTTGATGCTATATGCTTTGGACTAAGATGCCTGAATCTGAGCTATTCTGATAGTGTTTGATGGTACTGCCCCAGTTGTTTGAAAGCAGTCAAGGTTTAGAAAATAACAAGTCCTGCCCCACATCACTTAGCTCAAAGAGATGTATTCACATGTTTGTCTCTTAGCATCTTTTATTACCTTCTGCAAACTGACCTGTCCTAGCAAGCTTAGTATTATTGGATTGGGTCATAACTTGAAAAATTCCTTAAAAACAAACAAAAAAGCCAAACCAAACCACCAAACACCTTCAGCATTCAGCTGCAAATGAGTATTTCTAGAAATTTGGCTTCTGTTGTAGCCCAAGGACCATGGCCAGTGCATCCCTGTCGTTGTTGGCATATTGCCATGGTACAGACACGATGCCAATGAGTCCTTAAGCTGTACTGCAGGTCACTTGCAGCATTAATCAGACTTTGGTCTGTCTGAAAAAAAAAAATATCAGGCTTCTACTTTTTTTTTTTTTTAAGAGATAAAGGTATTATAAGCACTCTCTCATGGTCTCCACTACTAATTCAATACTAGGTAAAGTATGTTTGTACGTTTACAGTGCCATATATAAATGATCATTGCATTAAGCATTTATAGCAAATTTTACTCTTTAAGGTTCCCAAACCACTTTAAGAATTTAAAACCAATGTAAATGATGAAAAGGGATAGATCTGGTTGAACTACTTATAATGAATAATTAATTTGACAAATCTATTTCTTTTTTTCCTATTTGCAAATTATCCAAGTGCAGACTTGAATTCTTTTGTTCATCAGTTGAAGTTACTTGATTAATAGTTTAGGCAAAAAAATTTCAGACTACGGATTGCCTGCAAGCTGTTTCACATGGCGGTTATGTCATGCATTATCTATTTATAATTGATTATTTTACCTGCAGGACAATGACCTGCTGTAAATGAAGTTGGTTTATTCCTTCACATTGTTTGACTAACTTTAAGAAGTCACTTTTGGATTAATATTCATAAGGAGAGATAGAGCTTAGTTCAGACAAGAAGAACTTTGGGAAAGCCCATGAAAGTGTCCTTAGCAGGACAGCACAATGTAGTCTTTCTTGACAGCTTTCTAGCTGACACCATACTAGCTGTGGGATGTAGGAGCACAACTGACAGTTTGCTGGTTTTCTATATCAAAAATGAAGAATTTGAAGTTGAGCCTAGGTGAGATTTAAGTTAGCAGGATGTAAGCTGGTACTAATACCTTGTCAGGCACCATCTGACAGGCTGTTGATGGTTTCTTACCAGAGGGAAAGGAAACTCTGATTTTGTTGACTGTCTCAGCAAGAGCATAGGAGTCAATGAAAAACTGCCAGAAGGGCCTTAAACTGAGCATGGAGCTGAGTAATAATAAAGGGAAATTGTGGCAAATATATACTTGTGTGTCTGCACCTCTCTGCATGTGAGTTACAAGCAGGATGCCAAACATGCAACAAACCTAAGTGATAAGGGACATAGTACATTGCCCAACCTGGGAAAGGTGATGGAATGACTTATCCTTGTGCTGTCCCCAGGCACATCAAGGATAAGAGGGCTGTTAGGAGCAGTCAGTATGGTTTTACCAAGGGGAGGTTGTATCTGACTGACCTAATAGCCTTTGACAAGGATATAACCAGGTGGATGGATGATGGTAGGGCAGTGGATGTGGTTTTCCTTGACCTCAGTCAGGCATTTGACAGTGTCTCCAACAGCATCCTGGTGGGCAAACTGAGGCAGTGTGGCCTGGAGGGCAGAGCAGTGAGGTGGGTTGAGAGCTGGTTGGAGGGAAGAAGCCAGAGAGTTGTCATCAATGGGGCAGAGTCTGGCTGGAGGCCTGTGACTAGTGGAGTCCCTCAGGGGTCAGTACTGGGACCAATATTGTTCAGTGTATTCACTGATGACCTGGATGAGGGAATAGAGTGCACAGTGAGCAAGTTTGCTGATGACACAAAGCTGGGAGGGGTGGTGACACCCCAGAAGGTTGTGCTGCCATTCAGCAAGACTTAGAGAGGCTGGAGAGCTGGGCAGGGAGAAATTTAATGAGATTTAACAAGGACAAGTGTAGGATCTTGCATCTGGGGAGGAACAACCCCAGTTACCAGTATAGGCTGGGACTGGACTATTGGAGAGCAGCAAAAGTGAGAGGGACCTGGGGTCCTGGCAGGATGACCATGAGCCAGCAATGTGCCCTTGTGGCCTGAAAAGCCAATGGAAATATAGCCTGGACTGTATTAGAAGGGGAGTTGCTAGTAGGTCAAGAAAGGTCCTCTTCCCCCTCTATTCTGCTCTGGTGAGACCTCACCTGGAGTATTGTGTCCAGTTCTGGGCCCCTCAGTTCCAGAAGGACATACAACTCCTTGAGAGAGTCCAGTGTGGGGCCACCAAGATGATGGAGTGGAACATCTTCCTGATGAGGACAGGCTGAGGGAGCTGGGGCTCTTCAGCTTGGAGGAGACTGAGGGGTGACCTCATTAATGTCTATAAATATGTTAAGGGTGAGTGTCAGGAGGATGGAGCCAGGCTCTTCTCAATGATGGCCAGTGATAGGACAAGGGGAAATGGGTCCAAGCTGGAACATAGGAAGTTCCATGTGAATGTAAGAAAAAACTTTTTCCCCATGAGGGTGACAGAGCACTGGAAGAGGCTGCCCAGAGAGGTTGTGGAGTCTCCTTCTCTGGAGACATTCAACACCAAGCTGAACATATTCCTGTGTGATTTAAACTAGATGATCCTGCTTGGGCAGGGGAGGTGGACTAGATGATCAAGGTCCCTTCCAACTCCTAACATTCTGTGAATCTGTGAAACAGAGTCCTAAACTAACATTCAAGGATCTTGGTAATAAGTGGGCAGAGGCAGCATTCATGTGAAGAAATACCACTTAGCTAGTATTTCTGAAGCTTGGTAAAATCTCATAGTATTGGAATCTCACTGAAAGTGTTTAAATTTTTAATACTCTTAGCAAGTTAGGAAGAGGGATTGGAGAAGGACTGCTGGATCAAATACAGTGTCACATGTTGGAGATTGAAAACAGCAGGAACTCAGTATTTCTGAGTCAAGATACAACTGCAGACAGGATATCTGTGTCCATTGCATAAAAAGAGCCAATGTTGTAGACAGTGTGATGAGCTGCTCTCTCCTTCAGTGTAGGGAGAAAACCACCTCTACTATCATAGTAGGGTTTAAATGGAGGAATATTTGTTGAGATTTTATTTTGCTAACATCAGGATTCTCTACAGCTTCTAAAAATAGTAGCAAATAATCTCAGAGTGTAGAGATTCATCTTTCATAAAGAATCACAAAACTGAGAATCACTCTGATGGCCAAAGAGATAAATATTTCCCATCAATGACCATCAAAGAGGAAGAAGAGTTAAGGACTAATGATCACAACCTGTTTCTATTTACTTTATGAATATGAGCTCTATATAACTCGAAGTAGGCACAGTTATGTGTTTTGGAGGGCCACTTTATCCAAGCTTGAATCAGTTAGCATAACTGAGCAAGAATGTAAATTTTAATTAGGAACTATTAATGAATACTGGGAATTGTTCAAGGGCATAAACTTGTATAGAAAAATATACAGTAGTCAAAATGCCCTGATTAAAACACATAAAAGTAGTCAAACCATAAAATAATGATGTATCAAGAACTGAAAAAGAGAGGATAAGTTATATATCAAGACTTGTAAGTAACTGATAAAAGAAATTAACAACTCAATTAAACATCAATGGCCAATATGGTTATAAACAACAAGAAGGCAATTTAAAAACATTTTAGCATCAAAAAGAATCTTAGGTCAGATATAGTTCCACTGAAGATGCAGATGGTGGAAATCATAAATAATGATGCAGAAAAGGCAGAAATGTTTAATAAATATTTCTGTTCTGCACTTGGAGTGAAACAGGAGGATGTATCCATCCCATATGATGTTGTGGATGGAAATGAAAGTTTGCCATCTGTAACAAAGAAAGAGGTAAGGCAGCAACTGCTAAAATTTTAACATATTCATATCAACAGGCTTAGATTATTTTAGACCCAAGAGTCTCAAAGGAACTAGAGTAGAAGCTATATTTAGCCAGCATCTTAAAAATGTAGAAAATGGAGGTATCCATCCTGCCTTGTTGTCTTGTAGGGACATAACTTCCATACTTTGGGAGACGAGTGGAAATACATCTCCCCACCATGCAAGGCAAAACCAGTCTCACTGAACCAACATAAACCTGTTTTCATCTTTGCTTATGGAATAGAGTACTCAAGCTGATACTAACACGGTGTTGTCGGTGGTCTTCATTGTATAGTAGGATTTCTCCAAGTTACTCTCTTTAGGAATGTGTTCCACCTTTTTAAAAGGCAAGTAAACAAATAAAGGCCGCAAGCAATCTATAACATTTTGCACTGTACAGGATTAAAAAGTCACATTAAACAGATTAAAAACTGTCCTAGTGGCAGATCTGAAAGTGGAGCAGTTAATGAGGAAATATTTGAACTACAGCATTGCTGGTGGTGCTGGCAATGGATCAAGATTTGATACGATACTCTTCAATATTTTTGCCAACCAACTAGGTAAGAGCTTGGTGAAGACAAAATTGGAAAGCCAAATTCTACGAAAGGTGAGCTACTTTTATAAACTGATTTGAATTGTCCAGTTAGAAGTCAAGAACCAGCAAAGCTCTTTAAAAGCAGCTGAAAGTGAAGTAATGTGTTTAGGAGGAACTCTTATAGAGACTACCTCTGGAAACAGTAACTCAAAAAAAGACTTTGGTGAGTCCTCAGAAGTTACTACAGTATAAGCTCTCAATGCAATTCACCCTTAGTTGGATAAAAGGGAAGCTTGCAAGCAGGAACAGGGACCCAAGCCTCAATTCTACACCCCACAATGGAAAGACCAGGTCCAGCTTTTGGATCTGCTCTTTAGGAAGAAGGCAGAAATAAATGCCAGGACAAGGCAGAAAGGAGGACCACTGCAGTATTCTAGACACTCACAAATGAGCCTTAGGGTATGATGGACCTTATGGATCTATGTAAGCAGTTATGTGAAAAGATGTATGAGCTACCTGACAGATGAGGATTTTTTTTCCCTTTGCAGATGTATCCAGTAAATTGTACCTTGCAAAAGATTCATCCTTCTATAATTAAATATTAGAACAGTTTGTTGAAGGAATTATTAGACTCACCATACCTTAACATCTATAAAATGAGAGCAGATACCTCCTCAAAAGAGACCTTATAGAAAATGTTCTACCTATGCACACCAATGTTCAGCCTTGATTATGACAGGGTTTTTTCCAGTCTGTCAATTTGTATATCTGTGAAAGGAATGCAAAATAATTGAGAACATATTGTAACTAAAAATATAGCAAAAATATTTTTGCAAAACCATGTTTTGGTTGTGCAAATCCTTGAAGTAATTTTTGTGAAGCTGTTAAAGGGGCATGGTTTTACTGCTAAAAAGCAGTAGTTCTGTGGTGGAATTCAGCAGCTGCAGACTCCACAGCACTCATTAACTCGGAATTGGGAATAATAGATTCATCTTAAACCAAACACAAGAGAGACATTACAGAATGGATATTGCTGGCATATTGGTAGGGCATGGGATGATGTTAGTAAAACTGCAATGAGAGCTTGAAAAAGTAAATCATTACCTAGTGTATCTTTTTCACATTATACAGTGCATTGAGAAGTGACTGCTTAATTGTTTAAATGGAATGAATTTTATGGCTGAAAGGCATAAGCTTGTTTGCTAGAATGGAAGGTAGCAGAAGACTCATAAGAGCTCATACAAATTATAGTATCTGATGTCACAGGGACTAACAGCACCCTCTACAAAATTTTTGAAACGTGTGCGCAGCCAGTGTTCAGATGTCACCAAGAGCAAACGTTCCAAACTGTGACAGTGGACAGATTTCAGGGGTGTCCACCTCTTATCTAAGTGAGGGCAGGTTTTCAACTGTGCTTATGAACTAAAAAACACTAAAATCTACCTGAATGCTACTGGAGTTGCACAAATGAAAAACGGATGTCAGGGAGAAGCCAGAACTAGAATACAGTTTTGTATTTAACGGTGGATCACTTTTTCAGTATAACAAGGATCTCTCTTTAAGGCAAGCTTTCATGGGCTCCATATTCTTCTGCAGCCAAATACAAGTTCACCCAGGGTAGTGGCTGTGAGAACAAGGGCAGCAATAGGCCTGAGTTCAAATTGACAACAGCGTAGCTTGATTCTACAGTGGCACTCATAGAATAATAGAATCATAGAATGATTAGGGTTAGAAGCGACTCCCAGAGGTCATCCAGTCCAACCCCCCTGCAAGAAGCAGGGACACCCCCAACTAGATCACGTTGCTCAGGGCCTCATCCAACCTGGCCTTGAACGTCTCCAGGGATCCAGGGGCATCCACCACCTCTCTGGGCAACCTGTTCCAGTGCTCCACCACTCTCACAGGAAAGAATTTTTTCCTAATATCCAATCTAAATCTCCCTCCCTATATTTTGAAACCATCAGTCCTTGTCCTGTCACAACAGGCCCTACTGAACAGCCTCTCCCCATCTTTCTTGTAGGCCCCCTTG
>VXBZ01008811.1:7485-44680 GCA_013399135.1 Heliornis fulica | reverse complement strand
CCCAGTCTGTAGTTGTGCCTGGGATTGCCCCGACCCAGATGCAGGACCTTGCACTTGGCCTGGTTGAAACTCATGAGGCTGGCATGGGCCCACCTCTCCAGCCTGTCAAGGTCCCTCTGGATGGCACTCATATTATTCCCTTGTGTTTCAGAATGTAGATGCCAGCAGTTATGGACGTGTCTCCCCAATCTCAGACCCACTGTGGGTGGGTAGGGAAAGGTAAAACATGCTTATAAAACTGTTTTGCTGAGCTGGGATGCAAGTTCAGTGTCAAATTGAAGTTAAGCTCTTAACTAGCGCTTTTACCACTTTTAGGAAAAATAAACTTCCAGCTCTAGAAACATGGTTGCCTCTTTAAAATAATTTGGAGGGGGATTCTGAAGAGCACCACCTTTCTTTCTGAGCAAAATGAAGACAACACAAAACTTCAGCATGCAGCTGAACATAATGAAGAGTGTGTAGGAGCAAGTGTATAACACTGGTTATGCAGCAGCAATTGATGGTCTAGAATAATATCTTGTCTGAGTCATAGCAGCATAATCATTGCCTAGGTGTGGAGATTTACAGTAACAATTTGGCTCTTCAAATGATTCACTGTCTGGCCCTCAGCAAACTACTTAATTTTGCCTTTCAATTTACTTTGCTATGAAATGGAGATAATTATATTTCTGGAGCTTTATAAACACTTTGGGATCCATAGCTGGAAAGTACATAAAAGTGCTAAGCAACAATACCAGATTTTTTTTTCCTCTAGTTAAGACACATACAAGGCCAGCTTTGCCTAGTTTTCATTGTGCAGGTTGTTTACCTGAAGCTGATAGAATACAAAATCACTCTTGAGCAAATTTATATATGGACTAACTTCTTTATTTTCTTTACTCTTCTTTGTTATTGTTGTTGTTGTTGTTGCTAGGGACTTTTCCTTTTTTCACTTTTTTAAAGGCTTTCATCAAGTCTTTTCGATAGAAGTAAATATACATGTGCTGATGCCAGACACATCTATTATACTAGTAGTGGCTGCTGCTCTGCAAGATGCATTTGGAAAAGGAGCAAGTCAACTGGAAATTATACCATTGGCATCAGCCACAAACTCTGTGGTAATTTGGATATATATACAGGAACTAGACCTTCCACCATCGTAAGGCAGCCATTTCTGGGATAAAACATGAGCTTAAAATCAGGATTTTTAATTTATTCATTAAACAACACTTCGGGACAAAATCTAAAGAAAATGTTAGAGGCAGTAAGTTAGTTTTGTGATGAATAATTTAGCTGAGACTTTAATGATAACACCTATGCTTATTCTAATGCACTTCCATTATTCAAAACACATCCTGTACTATGTATACAATTATTGTATGTTTGGAGTTGCCAGTAGCTAAGGGTTCTCCTCTACCTCCTGTCCCTTCTAGGCCCTTCCTCCTCTCGCATACAGAGCTCATATATAATGCCTAACTGATTGCTTTGACACTAGGAACATTGCTGTGCAAGGACATTTGTGGCACAGAGGTCTGACTCGCACACTCCACTCGGTAGTTGTCACCCACATCTCTCCCAGCCAGAGGTCTAAAATCCAGGGCTAGTGAGAAAGGAAAGATTATGTATTAATCAAAGTCAGTGCTTTTATATTCATGGCTCTCCTTTCCACTTTTGGGTGTACACTACTCTTTGCTAGAATGTCTGTATTTTATCTGAAGTTCAATTGATATCAAATAAGGTATTTCTGGTTCTAGAGAAGTAGCGCTGGTGTTGTTGATTTGCTGTGGTTTCTCAAACTCTTTAAGAGAGCTATATTCAGAAAAAAAAAATCTTTCCCAGAAAGGAGAGGAAAATTGAATATGTTCTGATTTAATGTCATTTTGATGGTACATGTAATGTTTCTCTGGGTGATTTTGCAACTCATTCAGTTTTATACGTGGAGGGTTCAGAAGCAAAGTTGTACCTACTTGCCAGATAAACCATTTTTAATTCTCTTTGTGGTATAACAGTCACAGGGTGACACAGTCAGGTAAAAAGAAAAGAACCACCTGCATAAAAGTAGGACTGTCCCTTTTAAAAGCTGGAAGTAATAAGAGGTAAGAGTCTGGAGACTACAGTCTGTTTTGGTCAGGGGAATCAATTTGTTTCCTATTACCTTCTGGTAATTTGTTCTGTTTCTTAAGTTGAGCCATGAGCTTGGGGTTAACAGGGAGAGATACAGGCTCTCTTCTGGGCTGCAAACTTTCCAGTCACAACTGTAGAACACCTCTGTCTCTTCCTAGTGCTTTCATACTGATGACAAAAGAGCAGTTTGCATCAACATTTTATTTAGTTAAATCAAGACGTCACTGCTGATAGAAAATTTGTTGAAACTTAAACTCAGTAGAAATCAAATGTATTTCTTGTTCTCTCCTTTCCTGTCCTTTTGCTACAAGACTAAACAGTACCACCTCTGAACTTTCTGGGAGTCAAATAATGTTTTGTCTTGGCTTTGAACACTGGAGAATTAGTATTCTTAGTCACTTGTTTGTGGGGCCTAGCAGTGAATGACAGCAGGGTCCTAAGCATTCAGGCCTTCATTCCAATGCAAGAGGTAGGTGCATAGCAGAAATTATTCTTCCAATTTTACAGCCCTAAAAAAAAACCCAAGAAATAGAAAGTTAACCTCCTGTTTACAACTAGGTATAATGGCTTCCAGTATCATTTTACTTGCAAGTCTGCAGAAAGGGGAAAAAATCCTAACAATCATCCTAACAGTCATCACTCTGATTTAGTTTCCCCGGCAGCCCAACACACTGAACTAAACAAGGGTCCTGTGCTGCCAAGCTCCAGTTAAAATCCATATGTTCACCAAAATGCCATCACTTATGTCATGCAGGTTCTGAATCATTAGGTATGGTGTTCACATTATTACTCACTAAACAGTTTCTTATACTGTTCAGGCCAATGCATATCAAAATTCATGAATTCTGATGGTTACAAAGAGCTTTTAATGATACCTTCAGAAGATGAAATATATAGGTTTCAAAAAGGTATGTGAAAATATGGATATTAGGCATAATAGTTAGAGGTAGGAGGAGCACACAAGATCAACAAGCCAGACAAGTTCAGAAACCTTTAGTGATTGTGTAGCGATCTGTAATGAAAATTCAAGTACCTTCCCTTTAATGATCCATTTATCTCTTCGACATGATTTTCTATCATTCTAACTGGCGTGGTTCCTGTTTTCTGAGTGTGTATTGCAAATTTGTTTTGTCAAACAAGCCTTTAATATCAGACAGATCAGGCTGTTTCCTCAAGATTTTCTCTGAACAAATTCTATTTTCTACAGAAAAAAACAGATGAATTATTTCATATCTGGTGTAATAATACCGATATGATTCTTGTGATGAAGGAGGAGGAGAATTTTAAGTCTCTAAAATGTGTTGATTTTTTTCCATATCAGGAGGTTAGCTGTATGGAGTCATCACTTTTAACCTATACTATGTTTTACATAGGTCAGGGTGTAATTCAATCAGGGAGGACAATGTATCTGAGAGCACGATGTTTGCTTCAGTGTAAACTGCTAGTGCACCTATCTTTTCAGTACATAATGACTGGTTCTGCTACTGTACAGAGTATCCCACGACATGGCAGCAAGATTTATTTCTGTTGGTTATTGCCTCTTCATTAAGAGAAGTTTGGCTGTTTAGATTTTTGCTTTGGCTTTGCACATGGAATGGAATGTCTGTGCCATCACAGCTGCCATCTGAAACACTGGGCTACCTTACTCTAAAGAACCACAGCCAAATTGAAGACATCTTAGTTTCAATAAGAGCAAAAAATAATATGTATTACTCAAACTCAGACTATTGGGAAACAAATGTTTTAAAACTTAGATCCTGAAACTTGTTCCTTCAGAGGAATCTTTTAAATCTAGCTGTCTCAGTTACTTGAATCTGTACGTACTTAAATTTACAGACAAGTTTCTGTACATGATATCTTTTTACAAATTATCAAAAATTGCCACTTGACTTGCAGTACTGATCTCACACACTTTAACTTGTTCACAAAGGGAACCCTGTGAATGGGCCAAGCTGGGGTGTAAGTTCAGAGCACGCAAGTACTCCACAATATCTTCCTGTGCACCGTCTTCCTGTGGGTACCTCACTCCATTTTGAAAGTGGTGCAGCACTGCTGAATGAGAGATGTTGCAGAATAGCTAATAACCTTGTAAGCTCACACTCTGTAGTACAAAAACTTCCCTGAACCATTAGTAAGTCATTTTTATTGATTTCAGAATCCCATTAACCTTAAAGGTATTCCTCACACATATTAGAATCACACAGGAAGGCAACAGCAAAACCTAAATTTGAGGCTTTGGGCCCTAAAAAGCATTCCCTTCACTCTATCCCTACTCCCAGCCTTGCAGATTCTGAATATTTCTATTCCCTTTACACTTTCTTATGACTTACTCTGTAGGTTACTGCCACAATTGCTACTAGAGTCAATTCAGTAGGTGGAAGTATCCAAGAAAGACCTTGGGAGAAGAGTGAAGAGACAGCAAGCTGGGAAAGCAGCAGCTCTAAGCTTTGTGATAGCAATGTATGGGAGAATATGGCAATATTTGTGAAGCAATAGGGCTTCCCCATCTTGCAGATTCAGTTCTATTGTCCACATTAAAAGCAAATGGGAATTCAGGGTGGGAGATGGGAAGTATATATTTTATATACTGTATGTATTTCTAGTAAATCCTTGGTCCTTCGAGCTGGAATTATGATCATCCTGAATTTTATGGGATATCTAATAACTCTGACTGCTATTGAAGTTTATAAAGTCCTCTCTAAAATGAATAATCTAGGAAGTCAGTATTGAGAAAAATTGTTTCTTGTATTATATTCAACCTAGTCTTGTGATATACATTGTGATATACGTTGGATATAAATGTAAATCCCACACCCCCCTTCAGACTTAACAAAAACAAACCCAAAACCAAACAAAAAAAAACCCCACAATTAGAGAAGTCTTATGACAGGACTGATGCTGGCTAAGAGTAATTTTGAAAGATTTTAGTTACACTATAGAGGACTTTGATGAATATATACCCGAATAAAGACTGCAGCAGTACTTTGGGAGAAAATAACCTCAAATTACCTCCAATCATAACTTTAACAATAAAAAAGCAATAGTAATGAGGACAAACATTTATTTTCTGATTGCATTTATTCCCATAATGAGAATATAACTTTATTTTCTTCAAACAAATAATACCCTTTCTCCAATTATTTGCAAATTCCCAACATTATGGTTTTATGCACTGTGCTATAATCCTTACACATCAGCTTCTTTTTCTTCTTCTTCTTGCTCAAGTTAGAGTTACCTATACCTTTTCCCAGCAAGTCAACAAATAGGATTTTATCTCATTTCTATGTTCAGGGAATAGGCAATACCCTTGTAAATTCAGAATCTGATACTGCAGATGATTTAACTGCTTTTAAAAAAAGATTACTCGTAACAAATTCTGTAGTTCATAAACAAATAGTGGCATATAAGGGAGGCATAAGCTATGATCCAGCACTGGCCCTGGCTCTTATTTGACACATTGAAGTCACTTGTCATTATTTCCTTACACAGATGTTTCTCACCGAGTCAAATCTCTCCCTTAGTGTCTCTGAAGAAGCTTATGAATAATTTTTACAATTAATAGACTGAAGTCAGAAAATATGGACAAACATAAGATGATGCTCACTGGTTTAGCACAAGTTCAAATGACCTAATTTATGACTTTGATGTGATGTTTATCTTATGACTCGAGTGTTTTACAGATTCATTCAGAAGATGCGATTAAAACAGAAAACAGCCACAATGTTTGCTTAAGGCAAACCAGACTCAGCGAGTGTGTCTTATAACCAGAGTCCTTTCAGGTATTGCACTGAATGTTTTTTGGAACCCTCTCACCTTTTAATATCACCACAGTGCCTCTGTAAAACAGATCCCTCCAAAACACACCCACTTAACTTTAGGCCTTTAGATTTATGCTTTAAGTTAACGGCATGTTTTTGTCTCTTGCTGACTTGCCTGTTTCAAACACAGGATTTAACAGTCCTTGTACTGCTGACATATTGCTAGTTATTCTGTAGACTGAGTTTGAAGATTTTTAATTTTTTAATTGGGTAAAGCAGGGCACTATTTTGCTGTTTGTAATTTATCAGAGGTATGTTAAGCTCTGCTGAGGCTTCAGGGATCAAAAAATCAAGCAGAGACAGAAAGAAAAGTGGATCAGCTGGGTTATATTAGTAAATAATTTAGAGTGCTTAAAATAACAATGTTCACACATTTTTAATTTAAAGCTTGCTAAATCCTTTTAAAATTCATTTGTATTTGCAAATACTTAAACTGTGAGCTGTGCACTGGAGGGAGTGAAACTATAGATTTTAAGTACGCAGCTGGAGGTAATATATAAATTCAATTGATCAGTCTGGCAGAGAATTGATGCCACAATTTGTACCCAGTGGCACTTTCTCTTTCTTGCCCAACTGGCTTAGAACATTATCAGAAAGTCAATATGATACGCCAATATAGTGATATACTTGCAGTCATAAGTCCCTTGTTTAGATTAGACCCTGGGTGCTCACGATGTGGATTGTAATGGACAGACAGCCTGACTCCATCCCACTATGAGCTGTTCTGAAAGCACTCGACTTCACTCCGAGGTTTCATATGGTTATCAATGGCCCCAGCAGCCAGCCAAACCAGTAACAGAGAATGTCTGTCTCTGCAAGGCGATGCAATGGGCTGGGGATAGCGTGTGTGTGGTGCTCCAGTCTGGCTGCAGTCCCCTCTCTATCAGCTGCCTGTCTCTAAAAGGCTTTGCACTCCTTGCGATCAGGTTTCCTTTATAACTCCTCTTCAGTCTCGTGTTTTAGTTCTCTCTCTCTTGCTTGTAATTTATTAATGATTTCACCTCCTCTGTGTTATCTTTTGAAATCCTTCCATTCTACAAAAGGCACCATTTCAAAACCTGGAAAGACTCCCAAAGTCTGCCTTTTGACAACGTGCCTTTCTGTATGTATAGTAAATATAGGCTTGTATTTGTGGCTGCACTGAGAAGTGGATCAGGCCACTAGCTGCTAATTTCATACAAAACACTTATTTGAGTAAAAAGCCATTATGTCTGGTGTGACATATAAAGCTAGAAGGTCATCCACAAATCTGCCCTGCATGTATTTTCCTCCCAGGGATTTCAGTTGTATATAGAATGTACAGTAACATCTGACACATCACCGCACGTGTTAATTTTTTCCTGCAGTAATGACCCCTTACCTCTCCACCTACATAACATGTGGTGCTTAGAATCAGAGAAATAGTGTGGAGAGCTGTTGGGTCAACAGTTGTTTAACCCTCTCTGTGATAATGCAGAACTATTCTAGCCAGTACATCACAAGTACTTTGTTTTGTGCAGCTTTAAGTGACACAGCTGATGAGCTCTTACACCACTTTCCCCTCCTGACACTCTACCAGGCTTCATTGTTAGGAATCCTACCCTGGTCCTTGGACTAAATTCTGCTCTGCTGTTGTTCATGCCTAATATATTCCTGATCCTTTGCTCTCTCCAAAACTGCACCCACATTTAGTTTACTTTTTGATTACTTCTCAGTAATCCCTTTGTTTGGTTGTTTGGTTTGGTTTTGTGTTTTTATTGTAGTTGTTAGGAAGGGACAGCTTTCAGAGGCACGGGACTGCTGTTTGTCTCCTTGATGCTGTGTTGGTGACAACAGCTAGGAAATTACTCTCAAGCTGCAATTAGTGTATAGCTGTGAAACTTTTTATTCACTGCCACACCAGTGAAAGGGAATCATGTCTATTTTCTTAGATGAAGAGAGACAATTCTGAAGCCCCACAGTATATCTATCTCTTGCAGGATGCAGCACTATATTTTCTATTTCAAATAGTCTGATTCCATGTAATATCTGGAAAACAAAAGTCTTATAGTTGTTTAGTGACCTGCTGACGTCAACTGCAGGCAAGGTGACATGGGTAAAGCTATCTTGCAAACACTCACACATACACTTGCCTTCACATTCATGAGTAGTTTTGTTGTTTTCATGGATAAAGGAAAGCTGACATGTTAGTGAAAGGGCAGGGTTTTAGGCCACAGCTATGGGGAACACATCTTTGTGTGGCACAGAAGACCCACATAAATTTCCCATGCCCTGCATATGTCCATGTCAATGACTAAAGTACAGTGTGGGGCCTCTAACCTCCAAGAACAAGACGAGCTGTACTTGTTCTGATTATGTTTCATACTGATCTATTCCATCATCAGTGACAAAATCCTCCAACTGTAGATTTGATTGTACTGATGACAACAAACCCTTTTAGTTCGACGGAGATCAGGGTAGAACCAGCCTCTCAATTCATTTGGCTTTTCTATTTTTGTACATTGATTGCTTATCAGGAAATAAATAAATGTGAAGGTAAAGGACTTGTGCACATCAGGGCGAAAAGCAATAGCCATTAAGCCTGTAACTTACAGTATATGCCCTTTTAGCAATAAGGACACTGCTTGAAATTGTCAGTGTGACAGATTTACTCTTAATAGCTTAAGCAAATTTCACAGTTTACCCAGGTCATTTTGAAGTAAGAAACATTAATGTGTTTGGAATAAAAATTAAAGATTATAAACTTCACTCACATCTGCAGAGAGTCAGCCATATGTTTCACTTGTTTATTTAAAATATTAGCATGTTCTTCTCGGGATAGAATATGTTTCCTCTGTGTGTATAATATAAATAACCTAAAGGCATTTAAATACATTTTGACATTTAAGCATATGTTTAAATCAATTTTAACATATTGATTCAGTCCTGTTCTACCACTGTACACCCAAGACTAGAGAGCATAGAACTTTGCTTGTACAGTGTGCAGCACTTAACGTAGGCTCTTACTGTATCCAAGCATGGTGGAAAACAAGAAAGGGGAGAGATGGGAAAAGACAAAAGGGTGGAGGATTCTGTGTACCTGCACTGTACAGTGAAGGGGTGGATGCTTTGTCTCATGGAACTGGGCTGCATTTGACTCTGCTGCTTTCCTTTCCCTGTGGGGTTGGAAGGGTGGCCCCTGTTTTTGAGCAATGTGTTACACTTCCCGCAGGAGCAGGCTCCTAAGCAAGCATAACTTACCCAGAGCACATCACTGGATGGAGTACAAGGTTTGCCTTGGACCTGAAATGTTTTATTACAAGAGGTTGTTGCAGCGGTCTTGGAGTTTCACTCTAATTGGTTTGGCTCAAAGATGATTGCTCTTTAAGGAGTGTAATAATGTTATGCCAACTTGCTTAATGAAAATCAGGGCCAGTCGCTGTTAAAAGCAGGATGCCATTAGCTAAGTTTGCTCCTGATGTTGTCACTGCTGCTACAACCTTAGCCATGGGACATTTTAGATGTACAAAGGTGACATAAACAAAGCTTTAAGTCTATTGTACTGGATATTGAACCTCTGAATCTAATCCTGAAAAAAATAATTCCACCTGTGCTTAAATGGAGAGGATGGTTCAACTGCTCCTAGCTAACTTTTGAGGGATTGCTCAGGCATTTACAGTTAAGCACACACCTAATTGCTCGGCTGGACTGGGCCAGAACACTTAACATTCTGTAGGATTGAGCCCTCAGTGTCTAATTACCATAAAAAATATACGGTGGGAAATGATTATGCACTGGTAGGGGGGGGATGGTAGAGTAACTAATAAATCTTTTTGATCTTTAATTTCTCTACTAAAGTATAAATCAGCTCTGTATTTTTCTAAAGCCTGGGTTGGTAACAGATATTAATGTAGCTGAGGCTAAAATTAAGATGGTGTGTCTGAATATTATTGGAAGGAGCTGACTGTATCACCAGGGGTGGGGTTTGGTGGGTAGATGAAGACAGGATGTTGAAACAGCACAGCCTCTACTGTGAGACGGGATGCACTTCCAGGGAAGGGATGGTCTTCCTCTAACCCCCTTGTAAATCCATCTGAGACAGGGCTGTGGTGAAAACTACAGACGCTTCTTTGTAGAGGAGGATGTCTCTAAACTTCTGACATGGTCAGAGATTACCCTGGATGCCAATCTTGACTTTATTTTTTAATAGTCCTTTATGGCTGCAGATCCAGATTTCCATGAATTTGTCTGGCTTTTTATGTGGGCTAGCTTTAAGAAATGAATGAAGGCAACCTTAATTCTCTGATAACATTTTTGTGCGTATGGGAATATATTTATATGAGAATATATTTATATGCACACATACTCACAGACATACAAGTAAAATGTAGCAAAGATGCATTAATTTTACATTGATTCAAAATATTTACAGTTTCAGTTAAGATGATCGTGCTAAAGTGACAGAAAATAGGAAGTATTAACATTGCACTGTAAGTAATGACATGTGCTGTAGATCCTCACAGAAAAAAAACAATTGCCTGTGGCATCCACACAGTATTTAAATTGGTAATCTCAAAAGAGAGGATGCTTAGATTTTTCAAGCTTGTTTTGGGAAACTCTTATCTTAGCTGAGAGTTGTAAGTTTAAGGGGAGTTGATAATTTAGAGTCTGTTCTGTTTTTTCTTCTTGAGAGCTAAGAGACTGATGTCAGAACTTCTTGGATAGGAGCAGTTTTCACTATCTTTTTTATATATTACTATTTAGCTACAAGATTGAAATCTCAGAATAATATCACGCCTGGGAGAGCATCAAAAGGTGCAGATACATTTCAACTGCATAAACCCATTTTATATTCCTTTTATGATCTTCACTTTTTATCATTTGTTTCTAATTTTTTGTTTAATATGATGATTAAGCCTCTCTTGCCACACCCATGGAAGCTGCCCTTCAATGGTGTGTGTCAACAGTACTAACTCTCCACAAGTCAAAATGGGTGAAAAGAATTGCATATCCCTTTTTTCTTTCAGTCTTCCCTGGTTAAATTCATAGCATGTGGGTTCCTACTGTTCTGCTTGCCCCTGGGTAGGGAGAACAGTCCAGCACACTGCAAAATCGAGGTTTATGGTCCTCACAGTTAAGAAGGATGGAGAATGATGTTTCTCTAAAATCTGAGTACAGAGTATGAAGAGAAATGTGTGACATGCTTGCAGCTGTCCAGGAATATGGGAATATGGGAATATGGGAATATGGGAATATGGGAAGAGGTTTGTTAGGTGTTGTGACATTGTTGTTTGGTTTTGGGGATTTTTTTGCCTATTGGATTCTTCTTTGTTCTGGTGACACCAACTCATGAAATATTTCAGTACTGGGAAGGCAGCTATAAAGATCTCACTGTACTTTTTAACAATGTCTTTTGTACAGAGTAGAGACCTCTTAATATTTCCCCACTTAAGTAGTTGTTGCTCAGTCGAGGGGCCTCATTGTTTATTCACTTGTGTGAGAGCTGAAAGAGAACTGAGGATCTGGTCCTGTGATGTGCTAAGCAACTCTTCAAAGGAATTCAGTGGCTTAGGGTAACTGTGCCACATAGATTCAGTTCTTTAATTGTTAAAGTCACCCACCTAAAGAAGATAACACATACAGAAAACAGAGCTAGTGCTGATGGGGAAAACCACCAAGCCTACCATGCTCAGTGCTATTTGCATGCATGTTTGACATTTCTTAGTTTCTTAAATTATATTTAGGTTGTTAATAAGGATAAAAATCTCAGATTTTTTTTTCTTTGCTTTAAAGATGCCAGAATAATTATTCAAAGGAACACATCAGGTCAAGTGTTAACAATATGTGCTTTAAATAAAAAAATAAAGAGAGGATGAAAGAACAGCACCACACACTAGAACCAACCATCTGTTCCAAAAAAACACTTACAGCAGCACCAGTCTTGGTAAAGATTTAAAAAATTAAGTACAATTTCTGTGTTAAGATTTTTTTTTTTGTAAGAATTAACAGATTTACCTCAATTAAATGATCCAGGGTAACTTCTGTACAACGTATATTTACAATTAAGTGATCATAGGAAGAAAGTGCAAAATGAACACATCTTCTCATATGGCTGGTTTTGTGTGAAAATAACATTACTTAAGGCAAACAGCAGTTTTCAAAAACAGTATCTTCAAGCTGTGATGTAACGTGGCTGAATTCCTTTGTTGTAAAGTCTATGAAATATTAAGAGAACTCAGATTTTCCTCCCATTGCTGAATGAACAAAGTACAATGAGCATAAAAGTCAGTAAAGGCCAAAAATGTCAGAAGTAATTTTTTGGTTGGAAAAATCCTCAGCCATTCTATTGTCCATTGCTGGGATTGATTACAGGTAGTTCTTTTAGTCACTCTTTTGTGTGTTAACTTGAAAGTAAAACAACTCTAAGCTAGGCTGTCAGGGGTAAAGAACTTAAATTTCCTGCAGTATTAGCTGGTTGATTCGGGTCTTAAGAAGAAAGTAAGTTGTGAACATCCTTTTTCTTGGTGATCCTGCTGGTGTAAGGATACTTTCATGAGGAGTATGTGAGGTGAAAAAAGGTTGGAATAAAGACCACTCTAAAGGAAGCACTGGGCAAATTAAGTATGTATGATGTACCTTTTCAAGGTACTTTCTGTAATACGGTCATTGCTTTTCAAGTTACATCTTAAATGTGAACCTGGTAACATTATGGAACAAAGTCCTGGGAAACAGTGCATAAATTCATAAAATCTGTGTGCTCAGGGAAGGGCCACAGAATCACAGGCCTGGAGAGCATAAATCTGGAGCTCAGTCAGCATGATCTAATGTTATGGCCTATATCATAGAGTGTTATTGTGGCCTTGTGCTCCCACTTATACAGCATTTGGCTTGTAGGTTTTTACTATGCACACGTATACTAAACACACTAGATCCATCCCTTGACTTGCATACTCCTTGCTCCTCTCTTTGTCAGGGTCTTCTGCTGAACTCTTTTGTGGGTTTAGTGCTTGTTGGAGGTTTATAGGGCTGGATATTAATTAGTCCTCTCAGTGTGTACATTATTAAAGCAATGAGGCCGTCACTGCTTGCATAAGAGTTTTATCTTAGTCAACATATCTGGTAGGTTTTGGTATGGAGTTGGGGTTAATCCCTGACTGAATATCTACATATCTGAGAGCAATTCAGATCAGCAACTGTATAGGGAGTTCAGGTTTTTTATTTGTAGTAAGAAGTATGATTGGGCTTGACTCTCCTGTCTGGATTGATCCTGAAACATGCTGGTCTTTTGCTCTTTTAATGGAACTGGAAAATTAATAATGGTCGGTGTGGATCTCTGTAAGAGGCACTGTATTACCTCCTTTATTCAGCACAATGCACCAAACATGTTGTGTGCAGTTCTCCATATTTAATGGCTCTTTTATCAGACAGAGTTGCTTTAAGCAAAGGAATAAAATGAACTGAGTGCAAGTTGTATCCTTGGCTTCCAATATCCCCTCTCAATCCAAATCTGCTGTTCCCCTATTGCCTGTAAATCAAACTGCATGTCTATAAAAGGAATTAAAAGGTTTGTCTGCTTCCATTAGCAAGTACTATATCTAAGAAAGAGATTTATGTAATAAATAAATGAACATATAGGAGGCACACAGATGTTTTCCCTAATTTTTTTTTCTTTTTAAAGTAATTTCTCAAAAAAACAGTAAAGTCTACTTAACTGGCACAGGGACCCAGCAGAGAGAGGAGCATGGCAATTAAGGAATGAGTCCAGTGATCAGAGGTGCCATGGAATATCTGTGAACCTTTTGTGTCAGAAGACAGTTTTTGCCAAATCCACAGTTCATGTAAAATGGCACAGATTTGTTTAACCCTGATGTTCTGGCCCTGGATTTGGACATCTGTGTACTGGAAACATTTTAATTACCTCCACCAATGTTAAACCTTTGTAAGTAGAAGTAAAGAATAGCAGAAGTGAACCAGGATTTGCATGCTAGGTCACTTAGGCCAGCTTCAGTGCCTTTCCAAGCACTAAAGCAGCTTTCTGGTTACTGTCTAAAATAGAGGCATGGAGGGAAGATGACCTAGGTATAATACCTAGTTCTCTCATTCACCTCGAAGAAGTAAGTTTATCTCTTGGTAGCAGATACTACTACATTCCAATCTGTAGAAGTAGAATTATGGTATCATGACACTGAGGTGGTCAGTGTTTATAAAAAAAGGTCAGTGCACTGAGACAGAAGGTGTTAGAAAAGCTAAAAGGTCTATATTTTTTTAATTAGAAATTAGACTCCTTTATGGCTTTCAGATTCACTTATATGTGTGGTCATGATCTGTCATCTGGCTACTGTTACACCTCTAAGAGGTTAAATCTTAAGGGTTAATTCTGAGAAGCTGCTATGAAAATGTGTCCTCAGGGAGGGACTGGCCAATTAGAACTTGCTCTTATGGTACAGTATTTGCAACTTCATAACCTTTACTAAGCCTTTAATATGGCTTCAGGAAAAAAAATGAGTATAGTTGGTTCTCAGGGAAGATCCTAAGGTACATAAATATGAACAGAATTCTAAAACATTACTTGAACTTGGGTTCTCAAATGCACTTTCAGCCACTTAAGGAAGTGGAAAGATTTTCAGAAGTGCTTAGCATGGAAATTTTAATCCAGTCTGCGCTGGTGTGTAACTCACCACTTGTGGAACCCAGCTTACTTCTCAGGTATCTACATATAGACTTAAACTATAATTTTCAAGCAATTATCTTGACTTCACTTTCCAGACCATGGAAAATCATGATTTTAAAGACTCACTTTTCCTTCCATTTCTTAATGAGTGTTATTGAAACCAAAGCTGTTTTAATTTCCAACTACCTACATCTGCTATGTCTAAAGGTGTCAATGACTAAGTGGGGTTTTTTTCTAGACTACATACCAACTACATCTAAGGGTATTTATGAGAAAAGGAATTATCTTTCCCATAGTGTATGTAGCTGACACCTTTGGCCATTAGTACTGAGCAATCAGCATGAGAGAAGGATCCAAAGATGCATCCTAAAACTCCATGATTTTAATTGGAAAGAGGTAGCTAAGTCAATTACAATCATTTGAAGGTGCTACCTTGAATGCTTTGTGATCTCTTCATGTTCTGAGAACATCGTGTGGTTGGAATGTGTTCTCATTGTCATCACCTCCTATGCAATGTTGCTGTGTGTATTTTAAAGAAAATGTTAAACTACTTTCTGTCTTATTCTTTTCTTCCTGCAGTTTTTTTTTTATTTGGGTTTTTTTTTTTTTGGTTCCTTTTTAGTTTTCCTGGACTTATCCCATTGCTGTCCTCCCTCTGCCCCAGATGGTAGTGGCTTCTAATTTAAAGCTGACCTTTGCAGGTGTCTGTGGCTTTTAAGAGTGCTTTACCTTTTGTTGAAGTGGTTTTTAACTTTACTTAATATTTTAAAAAAAGATCAGTTGGGAGATTCTAATGCTCCCAATTCAGCTTTTTTTTTACCAACAGTGCAAGTTAAAAGTCAGCATGGCTGAGAATAAGGGATAGAGAGGAAGAACATGAGCAAAGGAAAGTGCATATTGATGCATCAGAGTAGTGCATAGGAGCCATTATCATCGAGGTTGTTTCATTGTTTCTGTTATGAGTGGAGTTCTCTAGGCAAGGATTGAATATATTTACTGCTAAATCATATCCAAAAATCTCTTGAAGATGTTGTTAGGGAGCACTGAATCCCCGTGGCCTGTATTAAATTTAGAAACCCTTCTGTTGTCTGGATTTTTCACCTTCAGATGTATATTGAAATGCCTATAATTTTTACTGAAAAAAAATTATCTATAAGGCTGTCTCATGTCTGATAAGATCTACTAGTTTCTATTCTTTACCAATCAAATCTGAAATGAAACTGTAGATTTATTTTAATAATAATAATAATAATCAACATCATCATCATCTCGTCATCATCATCTAAATTCACTTGAAAAAAGTTGTGTGGGGACATGGGAGTCATGGTGATATGGAGGCGAAGAGAAGGCTGGGATTTCAACTGAAAATACAATTTTTATGCAAAAGAGCCCCTTATATATTTCTTCAGAGCAAGTTTTCTTGAAGGTCTTACTCCAAAAGTTCAGACTTGTCAAAACTTATGGTTTCCATTCCCTACACAGTATTTGTTTTGAGATGTATGAGGAAGTGGTTTCCTACATGCAAATTATTTTCTTCAGATAAAAATATTCTGAAGGACACAAGAACTGCAGAACCTCATGTGGTCTTATCCTGACTGGGAATTTATGACACCACCATGTTGAAATTTCACAAAGGTTTTAATCCCACCACCTGACATCAAAAGGAGCCTGATTCATAAATCATTACTTCTATCATTTTTTTTTTTCTAGAATCTTGCTATAGATCTTTTGGAAATGGTAGATATTGTATGTTGAATTGAAAAAAAATGAAAAAGAAATCCAGCCCTGAAGTGTTGTTCACTATTGGCCTGAGGGAAGTATCTTGGCAATTGGAAAAATTTAATTTTTGAAAAATCAAAAAAGAAGGGCAAAGAACAAAAAAATTGCCCATAAAATACATGAAAGAAATGAATTTCTGTAACAGAAATAATATCTATAGTGTCAAAAAATCATAATTGTCTCAACACTGTAACATTATTTATTTAATATTGAGAAGCTATTATTGCACTCTACTTAAAAAACCCAACACTCTAACCTTAAAAATGCATGAAAATAATATTAAAAATTAACACTAAAACTATATAATGTGGAACTAGAAGGCTCAGCAATTGATAATGGAATAGGGAGACTTACAAACGAGGTCAGAAACTACTACATATCTTTTTTGATGACATATGAGAAATGAGACATTAAATATGCCCATTTTCTAGGAAAAAAAATGAGCCCATTTGTAGAACTTTGCCATCAAAGAGAGACATTATCTACCAAAGGATGCCTATGGTACTGAGATCAAGAATGAAGTGAGCAGCTTTATATGGTGAGCTTGGCTTTCTTCTTCTGAGCAAAGCATTGACTAAAGCATGCTGATAGAATCATAGAATTGTCTTAACTGGAAGGGACCCTTTAGATCACCAAATCACACCATCACCCTAACCTGCCATCCACTACTAAACCATGTCACTCAGCACCACATCTCACTGTCTTTTAAATATCTCCATGGATGAAGAGTCCACCATTTCCCTGGGCAGCCTGGGAATAATAATATATAAATATATATAATAATAATTTTTCCAACGCCTAACAACCCTGTCTGTGAAGAATTTTTTCCTAATATCCAATCTAAACCTCCCCTGGTGCAACTTGATGCCATTTCCTCTTGTTCTATCACCCATCACTAAGGATAAAAGGTCAGCTCACACCTCTCCACAACCTCCTTTCAGGTAGTTGCAGAGAACAATTAGATCTTCCCTCAATCTCCTCCTGATCAAACAACTCCAGTTCCATCAGCTGCTCCTCATAACATTTACTCACCAGTCCCCTCACTAGTTCCATCACCCTTCTCTGGACACGCACTCCAGAGAGCATCTTGCTACATTTTTTTCTGTAGCAAAGGGCCCAAAACTGAATGCAAGACTCCAGGTCTCGCCCTCACCAGCTCTGAGTAGAGGGGTACAATGACTTCCCAAGTCCTGTTCACCACACTATTCTTAATACAGGCCAGGATGCCATTGGCCTTCTTGGCCACCTGAGCATGTGGAACAGCAGAGGAACACTCACAGCTGAAGCATATGTAGTGTGAACAAAAGTGTGCAACCCAAACCAGGGAACTTTCCACTACTACTACTGCTCATGTAAGTTATATTTTCACTGTTCATATTCACATTGTAGTAGGACCTAAATGCAATCAGCAAGTTGTTCCCATTGCACTAAATGTCTTGTGAAGTAAAGTCCTGTCATAAAATTCCTACACCTGCTCCAACTCCATATTGAAATTGTAAATCAAGCTTTGTGTCATCTGTATTCACAGTGAGCTTTCATCTGTGCACTGAGTCACTGACCACAGTGTAAATTCCAGGTCCTCAGGGCAATGGATTGGGTTTCCTTTTGCTACAAACATTCCAAACCTCCTCTGCTCAAATAAATCCACATTTGGCTATTTTCTTCTCCTCTGCTGGAAGTAGCACTGTCATGAGAAAATGTTCATCAAATATTTCTATTTGCAAGATGGGCACGATGTCTCTTTAGATGAACCTAAATAATCTCCCTGTCTTAAAATTAGGACTGTGTTTTGGAGAGCTTACAGAAGCAGGGAACACAAGAGTTAGAATAATTGTTCATAAAAATGAAGGAATCATTCTTATGCATAACACATGTAATTTGCAGAATACCTGGAATAAGGCTAATGGAGTTTCTGGAAAGAACTTTCACAATAGAATGAGAAGGTTGTAGTGACAGTAGAAAAGTAAGACTACTACAAGCTTGTACATGAAACCTAATTTTATTGCACAAATAATTATACCATTTAATGCATAAGCCTGCCTGCTCCTGTTCCCACATCTGCTGATCCACCTTCTCTGGTGTATTGTTTATTCTTTCAGGTAGTGTTTCAAACTAGTGTTGGGGAAGAATCTTCAGCCAGTCAAGCTTTTCAAATTTCCTTGAAAAACTTTCTTGGCCAGTCACAGTCTCTTCTTTTGTTGCAATGCTTTCATGTTTCTCCTTGCCTAGGATCTTCCTGAGTTCAGTTTTGAAGGAATTTTTGTCTCTTGGAACTGAAGCTTTTTTCTCACCTAGTCTTGAACTTTTGTAAGGGGTGCAGCCCTGCCCTTAATAATCTGATCCCAGGTGCTTACAAATAGAATTATCCACTAGGCCTTCCATGATAAAAATGGCTTCAGTGCTACACCCAGGTTTCAGCTTTAGGTTGAGGAGTTTGTCAAATGTCTTTTTCTCCAGAATGTCTTTGTCCAGGTACCTTATGGTAGGTATTCTTACATCAATAATTATGATTCAGAGAAAGTGCATTATTACTTTAAGTTAAAACTGTAAGGAGAAATGACAGTGGTGCTTAAATGAAGCTTGACAGTCTGCATAGCAGGCACCAGCCATCTGTGCTATGGCAGCTCTGTTTGTATTTTAATGTTTAAACATACAGCAAAGATAATTAAGAATAACTATAATTAAAAATGATTACAACAAATTACTTTTCCCTCAACAGTGATGTGTGCCTGTAACTTATAAGTTACTTGATGAAGTAACCCTTTGGTAAGGCAGATAGGATAGCTTTGCAATTCTCACAGTTTCTGACAGTTCATAGATTTTTTAAGTATTTTTTTTTTTTCCCCCAAATGATGAAAGCATTTTACGTACTGGGCTTCGTACACCTATTTGATGCACAGTAATTACCACTGAAATTTCATCCATCATAGCACTATCTTTTTACTTTTTTTTTTTTTTCCCTGAGACAAGATTAAAAGTAGAGTATTTCTCAGGCTATGGAAACAAAATGACAAGAAAAGAACGCAAACTCACACATTTATTTTCATTTTTCAAAGAAAAATATTAATATTTTCTCTTGACAAAAGCAAACCAAAATTTTAAACAGAAAAACAAACTTTTAGGATAAATTAATGCAATTGCTGTTATGACTTCTTATATCTAAGAGTATGTATAGAGCTCTATCCCTTCCATCTTGTCTTGAGTTTCATACAGATTCCTGATGGGTCCTGGTGTCTGTCCCTATGGAAATGAACATTGCTTTAAGTGCATGAGATGAGATAAAGACAATTTTTTTTTTAATAGTCATGCCCAGAATTTTGGTTTCCAGGTGTCTCCTTTTAAAGACATAAATGGGTTGTAAAAAGAATAGTGGCTGCAGCTGGCTGTGGGAAGACCTTCAATTTCATCATGTTCTTAGCAGCAAGGTGAGGTTCTGCATGGAGGGTGGATGTGGCCAGACCATGGGTGCAGGCTCAGAAACCAGAAATTCCTCTGAGGTTCTTGCAATGTAGACACAAGGTATATCTTCTACTAAGTTCCACTGTCATCCTTCTTAATCCTTTAGTATGTCTTTGGGCTTTGGTCCCAAAGGTTTGATATAAAAGGTGTTAGAAACAGCTTCTGCGAGGCACAGCTGTAATTTAGTACCCAATTTTTACTTCTTTTTAGAGAAAATTGAATGGTTTCTTGATTGATTACACTTGAAAACATTTGTCTGTCTACCATCATATCAGTTTAGATGAAATTATTTTTTAACAACTTAATATCTAAACTTTTTAGTGATACTGCAAATTTGACCCAATATCACAACTGCCACAAGGTGCCAAGCAGTAACTTCAGAGGCTCCAAAATAATTAGACAGATGAGTAAACAAAGGCACAGCATTTGGTTATGCTTACCTAGCATTATGGAGGCACAGTCAGCATGATAGGATAAGATATTTGGTTTCCTTAGCCAATAGAACATGAATAAAATTAAAGATTTAATTATTACTTGTGTTTCTTCTTATTAAAGACAACATCTCTGCATTGCTGGAAGATCTCTTAAGAGAACTCTTTTGGACTGCCACATTCACTTACTTCCAGAAAATTGCTATTTGCCATTTTGTAGAAACTATCATTTGAAGATTGCTCCAGAACTTACTGGTGTTTAACTTGACATTGGTGATGCAGACTGGTGAATGGAGATAGATGGATGAATTAGTAGGCACATGTTTATAAACTGAGACTGCCACAGTGGCATTCCTTTTGCCCTGAAGGTGATGAAGGTACCATGCTCAGCACCTGGGTGGTGGTGTGTTCAAAGGAAGCAGGACTCTGGAACTCTGCTGTTTGATCACATGCTGGTCACTTAGATTAACAGAATGAAGAGAATGTATAAGTGGGATATGAATAAAACATTGCAATAATGTGAGGAAGAATCCAAATACTTTTCCAAAGTAATGTTTTATTTACCACTCTAAGTAGTTTAGTGCTGTTCTGGCATGTAATGTTTGATGGGTATTATGTTTTATAAAGTTTACATTGATAAAATTATCTGTCTTTTATACAGGGGAACCACATGGTCTTCTTACTTGAGAATATTAGTCCATGAGCCTGAAAATAGCTTTGTTTGAAATTGATTTCATATTTAAATAATGTGGGCCAAACTGAGCCCTGGTGCAAATCTTCCTGTACCAATGGAACTCCACTAGAGGAATGTTTGACCCTATGGGTTAATGTAATGAAAAGATAACAGCATACTGTATGATCACATAAATTAAAGATGGGAAATACCAATTAGGTCAGCTAGTCCTTACCCGGGGGACCAATTTAGATTGTTCCCTACACTCTACTCTTGAGTGCTTTGCATTGTTTTAAGAAATTTGTGCAATCAGACTCATGTCTTGGGATTCTGTGTTGTAATTCATCAGATCTCACCACTAAAACCCACTTTCTTAAACCTAGCTCAATGGTGGGTTTTTGTTCTCAAAAATTAAGTTTCTATATCCTTGTCATAAGCTTTGCATTTAATTGTATGCAATATTTTTTTTATTTGTCTATTGGTTTTTCACAAGTTTTACTGCACATGTTTTCAATCACTTGTCTTGGTTTCACTCAGAAATAATATATAGGATTATTGTTATCATTGTTGTTATTATTGTTGTTGTTTTTATTGGTGGTAGTGGTATTTTTTATTTTTTTAAGAGTGACTTAAATTGCCTAGGTCAGATAGGACTTAATAAAAATGCATTTTTATCCTCATAGATGAAACAGCCATTAAAAAGAAACTATTATTTCTGGGTTGGGGTTTTTGTGGGAGTTTTTTTGTTGGTGGTTTGGGTTTTTTTTGAGAAAGACTGGAAATAGAAATATACAAGCAATTAGGAAAGGTTTTACTTTCATCCCAGATAAATCTAAGTAGTACTGAAGATTCCAGGCTTAGATGAGATAAGACCCAATTTCCAGATGTGTCTCCAACGCTGTATGCTTCTGGCTACAAAGCTAACACAGACATTCAAGCTGTCATGTACAAGAATGGTGTCAGCCAGTGACTGGAGCAGCAAAACCTGGTGCATAAACAGCACCATTACAACGAGGAATGCTTTCTCACAGTGTGACTGGGTCATCACACCAATACATCTGTCCTGAATTTGACCTTTTGGTGAAAACAAGACTAGATGTGGGTTAAGCTGTCTTCATTGTCTAAATGGAGCAAGTCTCCCTGCTTTTAATGTGAGAGACCTGCTTTGATCCAGTGTGTGCCAAATAGATTCAGGAGTTGTTTAGAAATTGATTGACTAAATTGTTTCTTGTGAAGCTGGTACTTTTTTGTCTGAGACAGACTTAAAAAATTTGCCTTGGACTACCTGCCTTTTCCCACAATAAGCTGTACCACAACAAATCAACTTTCCTGGTTTGGGGTTTTTTTCCAGATTTTAACAGGGTAAGTATTTGATTAGGTAGCACAGTGCTTAATAATGCCAATTGTTAAAAATTTGGGGGGAATGCATACACGTTAACTTTGACACAAAATTGTGGGTTTTTATTCCTCATTTTATAAAAAGTCCTAGTACAGGCAAAGTAATGTCAATAATAATTTCATAAACTGATTTTAAACTAGCTTAAGTCTTCTTTTGCTATGGCTTGCCTCCCGAGGACTTTCTGCTTTTACCAGAAGGGCCTAAGGTTCCCTAAGATAGATGTCTGTAGATATCATGAATAATTTCCTTGTTTATGTGCTTTTTTGAAATGGTGGAAGAAGATGGTAAGTTATGTCTATTGTCCTTTAATAATGCTATCAGTAATCATAGCAAAATTTCTTTAGAACTATACATATCTACCTGAAAATCAAACTGAATTGAATAAGCTGAAATAGAAGAGGAAAGCGAGGAAAATAAAGGAACAGTCTCTGAAAAGTATCCAAGAGAAATCAGTTATGGAAACTAGAAGAAACTATAAGTACTGGAATATTAAGGTTAACATATTTTTTCTTAAATGCCCACAAAAAATAAAGAATACTAATTGTATTGGTTATGTATTGCTTAGAAAACATGGAGTATAGATTTTTGCTCCATATATGATTTCTTTCTGAAGGACTGTCACTAGCCAAAAGCTCCCATGGCCTTAGCCACAATGTCTCTGAAAGCAATAGAAGTTGTTTGGTTTTGGGGTTTTTTAATTATTTAATTAATTGAAGGAAGGATTATAGTTTTAGACCCATTATTAAGGTAGCTGTTTGGCAAAATATCAAGTGTGAGATTGTTGCCTGGTCTGAGTTTTGATCAGGTGTGAATGGCCACGGTGCCACATCTCCCTGAATCCCAGGTCAGGCACTAGGTATGACAACACAAGAAGTGACAAGCCATAGCCCTCACCCCATAACCCCTCCTGCCCCAGGACCTACCAGTGCAGCTCCTCCTTTTCCCAGCAGCAGGTGGGAGGCATGGCAGGTGTGACACCATCTCTTTTTGTAACAAGACAATTCCCAAATGGGTTTTACAGTTGCTTTACAGACACTTTCCTTTTTTTTTGTCACCTGAGAGTCACAGAGGATGACGCACAGCTTGTGATTCTGGCCAAGTTAATTTAATTTAGGTAAGATGTATATGTTGAGAAGTGAGAACTTGAAGTTTAAAAATGACTAGCATAGCTTCAGACAGAGTGCCAACATACTTAAATTACCTACCTTTTAGGTCTGTGTTCATGAGAGATAGGAGAAAATCAGAGGATGGCACTTCGCATACTACTTCACACATTCTAATAATACACTATAGACTCTTAGATCTGCAAAGGCATCTGCTGAATTTCCATATAAAAAATTAATAAGAAAGATAAGATGTAAGGAAACAAGGTAAAGAATAGAAATTCTGAAGATATATCTTATTTACTATACATGTCTCTGAATAACTATGTTGGGTTTTAGTCAGGTCAATGGTCAAGCCCAGACACACAATTAAAAATTATTTTGGGTCAACTCTAAATTAAAAATGTTTACTTTTCCTTTAACAATCAGTACAGATGAAGCAAATTATTTCAGTTCAGATTGAAGGTGTCATTCAAACTGCAATGAAAGGTTCTTGATTTTCATTGACTTTGTCAAAGCTTAGAAATATTTAAAATAAAGAGATAGCAAATTTGTAAGTAAAACCAAATCCAGCTGAAAATTGGAATGGTTCTTTCATTCAGAAGCTACCAGAACTAAATATTTCCAACTTACATTTTGTATTCTTTTTACTAAAGGTTGCCTGAATTTGTCACATTCTTCTTGACTCTTGTAAGCATCTTTTTTGTTTGTTTATGAATAAGTTTTGCAATTTTTTGTTTAAGAATACTTATTTTCAGCTGTAGAATTTAGAAGGAAAAATGGCCAGACAAGGTCATGTATGTGTTCAGTAGCCTGAATGCAGTACACACAGAATGCAAGTATAAAAGTACTTATATGTAGTTATTTATTCCATGATTGTAAGAGTTAACCAATTACAGAATCACAGATATAGAATGACTAGGTTGGAAAAGACCTTTAAGGTCATCAAGTCCAACCATACTGGTTATCTTCTAAACCATATCCCTAAGCACCTCATTTACTCATCTGTTAAAAACACCCAGGGATGGTGACTCAACCACCCCCCTGGGCAGCCTGTTCCACATCCCAACAATTCATTCAGTGAAGAACTGTTTCCTAACAGCTAATCTGAACCTGCCCTTGTGCAGCTTGAGACCATTTCCCCTTGTCCTATCACCTGTCACTTGACTGAAGAGACCATCATCCACCTCTCTACAATCTCCTTTCAGATAATTACTGGCAGCGATGAGGTCTCCTCTCAGCCTCCTCTTTCCAGACTAAACAATCCCAGTTCCCTCAGCCACTCCTCATAAGGTTTGTTCTCCAGACCCTTCACCAGCCTGATTTCCCTTCTCTGAACATGCTCCAGGACCTCGATGTCCTTCTTGTAGTGTGAGGACCAGAACTGTATGCAGTACTCAAGGTGAGGCCTCATCAATGCCGAGTACAGGGGCACAATCACCTCCCCAGACCTACTGGCCACAATGTTCGTGATACAAGCAAGGAGGCCATTTGACTTCTTGGCCACCTGGTCACACTGCAGACTCATTTTCAGTCTACAGTCCACCAACACCCCCAGGTCCTTCTCCACCTGACATCTGTCCAGCCACCTTCCCCAAGCCTGTAGCACTGCACGGGGTTGTTATGTCCCAGGTGCAGTACTCTGCACTTGCCCTTACTGAACCCCAGTTATCAGCAAGCCTTTTGAAAACTTGAAAACAAAAGGTAGGTTTTAAAGAAAATCTTCTGCCTAATATGCATGTAAAGAACAAATGAACATCTCTAAGTTTTATTATTATTCACATGGAATTTCAGCAAAATAGTCATCAAACAACATAGTTGGTTCCGGATGCAGGACTCGTTTTCATTTCAAATGAGATGGCTCTAAGTGCTGTCCTTGCACATCCATGGCTTTTGTAATATGACTACATGCTTAACTTTCTCTAGCAAATGTTTTTGAATGTGTAGCATTCCTGAAAAATGTTAGAATGAATTTTCTTGTCTGCAGCCATAAACTATGCCATATGGAATGGTACCAAGTCCTTATAGCTCAACCAATTAGCAATTTTGTGGGGGACCATCTCTAAGGAAGACAAATTTGCCAGACAGTCCCAGTTAGAGGATCTACAAAGGCAGTTGATAGATAATTGACTCTGAGCCAAGTGTTCACAAAGAGGTGCTTTCTCTCATCTGAAATTCTCAAAAGTTCATGGTACCTTTAACATGGGATACTAGACAAGTTTTTGTTTCAAGGACTTCCAAAAGTTTGTAACCCAAGGCTGGCTGGCACTAGATACTTAGTGTGAAGAAGACTCATTTCCTAAGCTGTAGAGTTGTCATTCTCATCTTGCCCTATCACATTTTCTTTGCCTTCCACTGTGAAACCTGTCTCATTCTGTTGATGCACTGCAACTTCATGCATGAAGCCTAAGCATTTATTTCACACTGATTTTCAGTAGCTTATTGTAAGTTTATTCACTCCAACCTTTGTTTTGCATCTTTCACTTTGCATATGGTGTGCTTTCTCTTCACCCCATCTTTAATTTTTATGTTAATACATGCTTCACATGTCATTAAGCTGTAGAGCTGCTGATTGTTGCATGAGATCATATTGCTGCCCAAGTGAAAACAATCGTTAAGCAAGGTCAGAGCCCAGAGCTGAGGTAAAGGTGAGTTTCTTGCTTTTCTCTAGTTGTGACAAACCTTGGTTATTGACAAAAAAACTTCCTTGTATACAAAAGCACAAGGGGGCAGCATTACATTAAAATAAATTGTTGCACTGTGTGTGAGAGTGTGTGTGTGTGTGTGTACTGAAGAGTAATCAGCTAGGTAATGCTAAGGTTGCAGAAAAAAAGTGTTATTTGAGTTTGTTCAGGTTGCCTTATTGCTTTACTTGTCCTGATGGCACTGGTAGGTTAGAGGAAAAAAAATCCGAGGATGTGGGGAGTTTTACTGACTTTCTGTTGTGTGACAGGTCCTTCATACCTCTTCCCTGCGTTTCCCTGTCAATAAATATTTGTTTGTTTTTAAGGACCAGCATAGTTTTTCAGAAGACTTTATTTCATGTGTATTTGGTGTGAAAAACAACTCTTTTCTCTCTCATTGATACAGTACAGTGAATGTGTTTTAGAGGATTTCTGACAACCTTTGAAACTTTCAAAATTTGTCATCAAGGACCCATTTGGAAAAGACCAGTTGAACCGGCTTGTTCTGTGGTGGCAATGCTGGTGTCAATACAGTGGAAAGGCAAGCAGCTTGCTTCATGCAAAATTTTTTAAAATTCATTTTTGAATGGAAAGCATTTGCTATAGAAGCTTGACTTCAAGGAGCAAGAATGCTTATAATGATTTTGCAAGAAGCTTGTCATTTCCAGAATGTTCTGTAGCACTTTATTGCAAGTTTTTCTCAATTTTGAGGAATTGAAATGTCCCATGTCTTTTTGTATGGAGCCATCATGAGCCAATCATGTGAGCCACTTTCTGAAACCTGAATTCTGCCACTGTACATTTATCACTTTTAGTTTATATTGACTGCAATGTCTGAAATACCTTTGCAGAGTTGGGTTATTTTGATGGTATGCCCAAAGGACAGAATCTATTAATTTTTTTTGAAGGAAATAGTGTCAAGGGTTGCTAAAAGAAGTGGCTCTATAATGACTCATAAACTCTGAATACAACAATGAATTGCCTATGCTTTGTTTTCCTCAGCTCTACATAGCTTTAGTAAATTCCAATGCCACTTAAAAGAATAATACCAATTACTAGTGGAGGGTGTCAGGATTTGTTTGCAAAGACCTGTTTCCAGGCATTATTTTTGTTTTTTTCTTTAGAGCTGCATGTATTGTGCATGTTATTTGGCATCACCTGTTGGAATTACTTCAGCACATATTCTATGAATCCACGGTGTAAACTGCTTCCACTAGTGTTAATGTATCCATGCTTCTTCCTCATGATCTTTCATATAATTTACTTCTGAAAAGGAGAGTTAAAAAGAATCTTCCAGGGCCTGACTGTTGAGAGGCTGTGACCCCTCAACAGAGTCAAAGAGGTTGATGGGATTCGCTGCTTCCTGAGGCTGTCTCAGAAGATAAACAGAAGTTAATGCATAGCATGGGTATTTCCACCTGTTTTAACTAATATTTTCCTGAGATGAAATGTAAAACAGTGGTGCCTGGCTGTCCATCAAATAAGCAACCAGTAATGTCATTAATCTTTGGCAGTTGTCAGTCATTCATCTAAGACATTGACTGCCGCTTCCGTTCCATGGAAGAAGGACCCAAACAGTTTATAAAATGTGGGTTTTAAGACTGAATAACATAAAATGGAAAGGTTGGTAATAAAATTTTTTTAGAGTGATATTTTTGTTCTCCAAGTGCACTGAGAATTAAAATGGTGAAAGAGGACCTTATTGTAAGAAAGAAAATTTGTAATAGTAACTTCAAGATGAATCATATCTGAGAGATAATTATAGGTTGTTTTGTTGCTTTTTATTTTTTAGTTCTCAATTAAGTGAAAATTGCACCTTTTTAAAATAAAAGTGAATAGATCATGTCACTTGTTTTGAATTCTATACCATGTTTCCATTTCAAGTTATCCAAAGGTGAACCTTGGGCAAAAAATTCGTTTTAAAACTCTAAACCCTCTCCTTACAATCGGAATAAAATTGTATCTTTGTATTTAATTTTTAGCTCTGTTTTGGACTGTTACCACACTAAGCTTTGTCTTATTTATATGTCTCTTTCTGTGATTTTTATGCTTGGCATTTATGAAAGCCCTTCTCAGTTCTTTCTTTTTCTAGAAACATATAAATGCCATCTTCATACCATTTTGGGAATCGAGGTATCTTATTGTAGATGTTTGTTCTTCACCCAAAAAACTGCAAGGAGCCTGTCTTGGAGAATTTTTCTCATCTTTCTAAAAAAAAAAACAAAAAAAAAAGATATACCCTGACTTTTACAGGGGTTGATAGATATTGGGGTTATTTGAGTTTTTTAGTCATATCAGATTATCAGATCATCAAAGAGATTGTCCTGGTTTCAGCAGAGATGGTTAGTTTTCTTACTGGTACAGTGCTATGTTTTGCATTTAGTGTAAGAATAGTGTTGATAAGACATTGATGTTTTGAGTTGTTGGGAGGTAGTTGCAGTGTCTACACTTAATCAAGGACTTCCCAGCATTTCAGGCCCTGCCAAGTGCACAAGATACTGGGAGAGCACAGATGGCCAGACTGGCCAAATGTAGAGTTCCTTATATATGACATAATGCTCTGCATATAACTGGAGAAGCAAGCTGGTAGGCAGATTTGCTCCTCAGAGTGGGTTTTGGGTTGGGTTTTTTCCATTCTGCATATGGTGAGCAATTGCATTTCTACATCAATTGTTTTGTATTTATTATTACTATTATTGTTATCTGTCTTCTTTATCTTATTAAATTGTCTGTAGCTCAACCCACATTTTTTTTTCCCATTAACTTCTCTACCCCCTTGTTGGGGAAGAGGGTTGAGCAATTTTCTTCATAATGCTTGGTTCCTGAGTGGGGTTAAACCCTCAGAGATCACAGAAGCACAGAATGACTAGGTTGGAAAAGACCTTTAATATCGAGTCCAACCATCCCTGTCCTCTCCTAAATCATATCACTGAGCACCTCCTCTACCCATCTTTTAAATACACCCAGGGGTGGTGACTCCACCACCTCCCTGGGCAGCCTGTTCCACATCCTGACAACTCTTTCAGTGAAGAACATTTTCCTGACATCTAATTTGAACCTGCCTTTGTGGAGCTTAAGGACATTTCCCCTTTTCCTATCACACATGCAAATCATCTCTTCTAAGGAAAAATGAGGAGAGGTGTTTTATATATATGTTATACTCGCACACACACTGACTGGTATCTTCTGCCTGGAGATTTGAACAGGACTTTTAGTTCTGTCTCCTCCTCAGAAGAGGCTTATTCTGACATGCAGCTGTTTATCAATTTAGTGACATGAGTTAGCACAAACTTTTTGTCATACTGCTTCTATAGCAGATCCATCTCCTCTTTCCATATTAACTTCCTATTAAAATCCAGCTCTAGTTACCTGCCAAAAAACCTTCCATTTCCTATAGGACTTCCCTTAGCTATTTAAGTACCTCGGAAATCACCTTCCTGTGACCATAATCTTTCTATATATATAACTCTCATCTGCATGGATATCATTCATTGCAGTCCAAAAATTACCTCTAGTGTCATTCAAGTTTAGCAACTCCATATGTTGTTGGCAGCTAATTCCACAATGTATGAAGAACTGTTAAACAACAGTTGTGGAGAGAATTGTTTGTAGCAAAAGGATGTCCCTTGTATATTAAGTCTCATTTGATTCTTAATTATTTTTCTTTTGCCATTCATTTTGATTGGTTCTCCCCAATGTTGTCCTAGGTTTCATCCAGATGAAGTCATATTACTTCTATTCCAGATTAATCTCTTTCCCATTCTTAGCTATTAACTGAGATCAGTAAGCAGAGTTAGAGAGTTATCTTAAGATTTAGGACACTGCTTCTATAGAATTAAACTCATACCAGCTATTGAACATCCTTTGGTATCTGTATAACTGCTAGAATGCAACAAAAGCTAAACAGTTGAAAGTAAGAAGCTCATTTGTTCAGTTTTACCAACAAAATGAATTTTGACCTTTATCATTATTGGGGACAAGATATCAACTTTTCTCTGTGAGACCATACTCTGTAAGTTTGGTATTTTCTGAAGGGCTAGGCTGGAACTGCATTTCTTCTAGTAGTAAAAATGAACTGAACATTGAGGTTTAATTCACTGTATTGGTTTAGCTCTTCCATCTGCACAAACAATATAAGCTTAATAATGAGTTTTGAAAATTCTACAGCTAATATCACTTGTCCTCTGTTTACCAATGAATTTATATCTTGCATAGGCTGATGGGTAAGGTGATGATACTTCCCACTGTCCAGACTTTGAAAATACCACAATACGAAGCTGGAGTTCATAAACACCTTTAAATAAGGTAGCTGATAGTGCCTCATGTAAATGGGAAAACTTCTTCATTCTGTTCATCTTGAAGGTCCTTCAGTTTCAGTGTACTCCATCTTTCTGTGTCTACCTTTGAGATATAAACCTTTCATAGTAAGCATTCCCATAACTGTGAATACACACCGACAAAAAGGCCTCCTCCCTCACAGCACCAGCTGGAGTGTGGAGAACTTTCTGAAGTTATCACTGTAGGAGGCAGTAAGCAGGCCAGTAGTCTCCACACCTGCAATGGTAAGGGACAAAGGGCTGGCCCAGAGAGGTTCTCTCTCACTGTCTCAGAACTGTCATGCTCTCTGCCTCTAGAGTGGGATGAGCACTTTCTGTAAATTTTTATTGCCAGGCTGGTCATCTGCTTTGCCCTCATTCTTCTCCTATGTCAAATAAGATACTGCTAGCCCTGCTTTCTGATGAACACTGAAACATTCTTCCTTGCTTGCAGTGGCTAAGAGCACTAACATCCCCTTCCCAGGCACACACCATCCATGCAGCCTGGTGCACTGTGCAAGGGGACAGAGCCACACGCTCTTTGCCCCGTTCCAGAGAACTTGTCCCGAGTGCTGGGGAAACATCACTGCACAGTATGATGCAGTACAACTCATTTATTTATTAATACATGTTATACATAAAACCAAAATGCTATTGTTAAATTAGGAAATGTATTTTTTTCCTTGATTTTCTTTTTGCATGTGATGTGACATAGCATTCTGTAGTGACTATCTGGAGACTAATTAATCCTTACATGTAATTTGCAGGCAACTTTTCTAATTAATGGTGTTTTCATAGAGAAACATTATTATAAATAGGCTTATTTTCTAAGTTAAAAAAAGAGAAATTATAACTACTTTGGGGTTCAGTGAGGATAGGGATGTAAAGGAACAGTAAACAGCATTTGCCTTGTATCTGTAACTGAGAAGGCAGCTAAAGACATGAGGTGTTGTCCTTTGCAACTCCCATTGAATTTGGGCTACATACCCAGTACTTAAGTGGGATGAACTTTTAACCTGCATGAAAACCTAGAAATGCTTTGGATTTTTTAGGAATAGGCTTTCACTTTTCTTCCCCCAGATTCCTCACTTTTCAAATTTTCACTTTCTTTCTTAGTTATTTGATTTTGATGAACTTAACCAGTTCTTCAAATCTTGATGCAATATTTGTTACACTGATTTTATTTTCAAATTCATGACTGCACTGGCTAGAAAAGCTCTTCAAGTTCTTTCAGTTTCTGTAAAGGAGGCACAAGTGTTAGGACAAAATAGATAACATTGCTTCGTGTTACTTTTGTTTTACTTGATCTTCTAAGTAATGGAAAGAGGCTGATCTTCTAAATTTTCAAAGAAAGGCTTTTTTTGTACATTTATGTTCCATGGGGTTTTTAGGGGGTCTTAAGAAGAGCCAATAGGTTATCCATGTCTTTAAATGTGTAGGCATTTTTAACTTCTGTATATTATTTAACTGTATGAAACAAGTATCTGATCTAGAAAGTCACTCTGCTTCAAACATACAAAAATATTTCATCAATAATCTAGGAAAGACTTTCCTTGGCCAAGGCTGAGCGAGCTCACTGTCTTTGTTTTGGACTATATCAGGAGTGGATTAGGAGAGGGCAGATATGGTTTTACTCAATGATCTAAATGGTCTTCCAACCTTGTGATTCTGTGATTCTGATTCTGTGACCATCTTCTTTGACTCCAGGTCCAAGAATGGTGACAAGCTCAAGGGCTTGTGAGGTCAGAATTAAGACCCCTCTTCACTGGCATGTTGACAGTATAAGCTTGGGCATAACACTGAGCCATTTTTGGCTTTGTTTCCCCTTATGTAAAAATGGATAACCCTTCCTTCAGAGGGATGATATCAAATGTTTCATGAGGATGAGAGGTCTGTAAGACATTCTGATACTACAGAAATGGATGTTATACAAGTAAGTAAAAAATAATCATTTATTTGAACTGAATAGGGAAGGAGATAAGGAAATGTAGGCAAGTAAGGTAGACATCTAATTTATCATAAGAACACAGAAAGCTCTCAGTATATACAATGGGGATAACTAAGGGAAGGAAAGATTTTCCTTCCTGAAATCTGTGGCCTATCCACATGATACTAGTTTCTTTCTCTCTTCTCCTTTTCTACATTTAAGAAGAAAACTCTGACTTTCCTCCAAAAGGAATATCCCATATTCCTTTGCATTCCTGTCTCTCCGATGAGAGACACCACTGGACTTATTCTATTTTCCATTCTATTAATGGAAAATATCTTTCAGGAATTTATGTTGCTCCAGTGTGTCAGTCCCCTGTGCTAGACCCTTAAAAGCAAGGAATTACGAGATTCAGAGACACCTCTTTAGCCTCCCCTCACACCCACACAGCGTGTCTCTATTGACAGTGACAGATACTGCATCTTAATAGGGAACCTACTTCAGCCTCCAGCAGAGAAGGAAGCACTCTACTCATTAATCTCCCTCATAGTATAGTATGAACCCTTATTTACAGCCTCAGCAACATTAGTGAGCGCTCTCTGTTGACATATGCACACAGGTTAGGCATGTCAGACAGTATGAGCTTCTGGGGTAGGCTGATGTGTTAATGAAGGGTTTGCCTCCTCCTCGTCAGAGGGAAGTACCGCCTGCTCTACCGCTCGCCATCTGTAGAGTCACATCCCGGTGGCATTCCTCATCAATCCAGACCTGCACCTCCAAAACAAAAATATGAAGGTGTTTAGGTGAAGGGCTTCATTCAGCCAAGCCTCAATGTGCAAAGCCAAGTTTGCTGGCAGGAAAAGGTCTTGTTTCTCCGGTGATCGGCAGGACATGAACACCTGGAAGAAAAGGAAATGGCTATTATCCAAAATGTCCTACATCTCTTTGGTGTTTAGACATACATCTGTGTTTGGGCCCTTCCATTTATCCTCAGTGGTAAACATTGTTTTATATCACTTACCACAAATGAAAAATACCATAAAAAATTTCAGAAACTTGTATGAAGTGGTCTGTTATCTAATGAAAATCTGATCTGCGCAAAACCAGTACCAAATCTTGCAAGCTCTGCATCTGAAAAGCACAACTTTGAAACCATTATGAGGAAGATGTACCAAGAAAATTGGATAAACAAATAGCTTTGTGTTTTTACCACCTGCATTTCAGAGTATGTGGTGCTAGGAAACGTCTAGGTGTTAGCTGCAAGCTTATAGTACGCTAAAAACATAATATAGTCAATACTACAAAGGGGCCTGTTTGTTTTGAGCTAGTTAGCTATAGTAAGGATTAGGAATTAGTTATTTTGGTAAGGCTTAAAGAAAATTGAGTGATGCTCTGGCAAAGAAAAGCAATGTTTAATTTAAAAACAAATATTGATTATAATATTTGAGGGATACTGTACACTTGAAATACGACACTGACACTTGAAATCAAAGGAGCCGTGTGGCTGGTGCATGAGATTTTGACTGAGATTAGAGACATAGATTTTTGTTTCTGTCATTTACTGCCTGTCTCAGAATGTCTCTGAATAGTTTCGGAGTATGTTGCTAACATGGTTTTCCTGTTACAGCCTCCTAGAGCTCATCAAGACGGGTGAGTTTGGAGGGTCAGGCAAAGATTTTTCATCTGTCTGAACATCTCTGTGCAAAAGTACCTGGAGATATTCTGGCACCTGAAGGAGAATAGGATGAGGTGGACTTCAGAGATATGTGCAGGTGAGTGGTTGGCCAAAGATAAATTTTCTGTCTGTGTTCTCACATTAACTGCAGGAACTGCACAGGACGTCTGTGTTGGTCGATTACTCTGTGTTATGTTCTAGACTGCCAATAACACAGGCTAGCTAAACTCTTGTAGGAATAAAGACCACCAGTTTCTTTTACAGCCTGGGGACTGGCCTATGTGAAATTGGGAAGTAACCTGTATATTAAGTTTACATTTAGGGCTACATATACTGAACCCATGACTCTTGGCCTTGCTATGTTTTACATTAACCTATTTAATCTAATACAGACAGGTCTCTATCTCCTTCTGTGAAATTCACTTGACCCTTCCTTGCTCACCTATATAAATTCCAGTATAGATTTTTGAGGGACATAATCTGAAATGTTTTATTCATGGTACAAAATCATGCATTAGTATCACAGTGTCTGATCCTTTGAATAACGATCGCTTGAAAACATGCTTTTTATCTGATCAAATGTTCAGAAACCCCTTATAGCATATGGGTCATGGGCCATTACCCCCCTAGATAAGGCACGTGCCTTAAAATGTCAGAGGATAGTCACCCTAACTTCACATTTATCTCTAATATTCTCTAATATTTCAGTAACTGCATTAGGGTTACCTGCTGTGTTTAACACTGCTCATCTGTATTGTTCTGATAGCTTTAATGGAATAAACCCAAGATTTGTCAACATTCTTAATTAACAAACAGTAACAATCTGAGTCAGGGGCATACTAGTTTGCCACATTTGCTTGTATGTCCCTGTAATTTTTCTGAACATGCTCACTGCACCAAGATGTATGAAAGCAGGTTTCAAAGAATTTGCTTACTGAAGGGTCTGAAGGACAAGCTGCATTTATCAGATGAGCTGATGGCTTCTTGCATAATGGACATAACCCACCTACAAGATGTTGCTGCCATGGTCTCTGTTCAGGCAGAGGCTGTTCAGAATCCAGTTCCTTTGACTTCACCACAAGTGTGAATGATAGTGAGTGGTATCACACTCTTTACTTTGCAGGGAAGGATAAATCAGATGCAAAAGAGATTGGTATCATCAGTATTTAATAAGACTTGATATCAGGGAGAAAATTATGTACCTCTCTGATGGGTTGCTCTTTAGATGTAAGTTTCAATTACTTTTTAAAAATTGGTGATCATTAGTAGCTTCCTTTTCGGAGGGACAAAAGGAAGCGAGACGCTTACTTCAATTCTAATAACTTTACAAGATGTAAAGATCCTGAAAAGAACAAAAAATCTCCAAATGGACTGTGCCACATGGCTGACAAGTCTTCCTTCCAAGGACCCTGTGGCAGTGAGTATACTCGTGAGACACTAAGGATCAGAGAGAGGAATGAAGTAGTAGAGACACAGTGGAGTTGGGGCAGGATGATATTCCTTGGGGCACTGCAGGGAGGAATCTACAAAATGGGGTAAATCTGCTTTGCTTTTTTGAAGACATTCAAGATGATCAAGCTAGCTTCAAAGCTGTGCCAACAACCATGCAGAAAGATGTACTTTTTTACATAGCTTTTTAGACAGATTTTCCCAACAGTGTTTGAGACCTTTACTGCTGTGTCCCCTTTGCCTTCCATGCAACACAGTACCTTCTACTATGAAACTATCCAGTAACTCAGTTGGCTACTGTGTTTGCAGTATTGAGAGACCCTCTCAGAGGCCTCTTGTGTTGTTTGTGTAATCCTGAAGGGTTTCCTCCCATCCTGAAAACAGTCCTACCCTGTACTCTGCTACCCTCAGCCCAAAGGTCCTAGGGTCTATATCTAGGGGCCTGAGGGGTACTCCACAGGTCTTAACCTGCCAGGTTATGAAAAATATACTCATATAACTGCTGTTAAAGTCCACAGACTTGTATAAATTGTTTTTCTTTCCAATGTTTCCTTTACACTCCCAGTTTCCCAGAACTACAGTCCCCTTACTTGTTGGAGTTTTTTTTGAGAAATGGTGTACTAGTACAATATTCTGCTTCTTCTATGGGATGTGAGCTTTTTTTATTTGCTGCATAACAACTAGTTCATCACTGTGGTTTCTCAGCACTTCCAGGGGTAGAATATCAGTCCTTCACTGTTCTAGTTGTACAAATTCACATACACAAGCTTTTTCAGACAAACATTCTCATGTACACACAAAAAATCCCCACACACACTCCCTTACTGGCTCACTCCAAAGGACAATGTGTTTGTGGGTTTTGGTTTCAAATTTTTCATCTTCTGTTGTTGGTAGGAAATGCAAAGTGAAAGAAGAATGGACATGAGCATAGAATTTGGTGTCCTCCCTAGCTCCCAGAGTCTGCTGTTAAACACTGTGGAAATCACACAAAAGGGAGCTGGCTCTGCCTCCTCGGAACGAGCACAGGATTTGTAAGACAAGCCTTAGTATCTGTGGAAAAAATACCTAGCAGAAGTACTTGGATTCTGACAGCTTGTCTCTAGTCAGCATCCCACAGCAAAGAATTATTACATCTTATGATTATTTTTTATTTACATACACATCAAACTGACAAAATGAGGTTTATGCTTTCTCCACTTTTTAGTTTCCAGCTGACTATCATTTTCTTTTAAGATTAAATAAGTAATTTATTGAACTGTAACATCAAGTATTTATTAGGAAATTGCTGGGTAATTTTAACTGTATCTTTTTTTAAAACATAAATCTGCATCCAAGGCCTCCAGTAACTTTGTGCGACTCTGCACCATTAATTTCTTCCAGAGTGACATTCTGATATGAGCTGAACAGATGGAATTGCAGGATTGTTCTAGCAAATTTATCATAAAAAATGCATCCGACACCTGTGTAATTTGCCTAATCATTTTCCTAATAAGCTCCCACCATTAATTATGCACGATTTCCACAATGCAATCAAGATAAAAGTAAATCTGATGACTTAATACCCTTCAAAATAATTGGTTCACCCAACACAAGGCCTCCTTTGCTTTCCATAGCCATTCCAGTTAATTAGAAAAAGGGTGCACCCTGTAGGAGTCAGCAGAATGGAGGCTGATGGCATGGTGGGAGGCAGGCCTGCTGGTTTTTTGGGCAGGAGTCAAGGATATTAACTCATGAAAGAGAGGAATGGGGC
>VXBZ01008809.1:19436-129714 GCA_013399135.1 Heliornis fulica | reverse complement strand
CTTTTTATAGTGCTGCCCGAGAATTTTATTGCCCAATGTTGTCCTTGAGGAATTTCCAGATCCCTTTTACTCCCCCACTCCAACTCCAGGTGTGGGATATTATGGTTAGTGGTGATAGTCTTTGCCTTGGAGGCTTTTCAGACTCCTTTGCTAAGGCTGATAGTAGTGCTTTGCATAGGAATATAGGGAGAGCTTGGTCAAGGTCTGATAAGGTCCCTTTTGTTCCTTTTTGATGAGGATGATATGGCAGCTGATGTTGAGACAAATTATCAACAGTCACAGTTCTTTACACCATGAACCTGCAAAAGTTGATCTTTGGGGGCTGGCACTAAGCATTTAGTCTTTACACACAAATGGCATGACTGAGGGAAGCAAAGGCACTTACTCCACCTGCTACAACATTTTTTTCTTGATTCTTACAGAAATGTGTCTCTGTTCTTGACTTGTGTTTTGTGTCCCAGCACAGTGCCCTGCAGAAGATCTCAGCTCCCACATGCATGCACACTGCAGGGCTTTCTTCTCCCAGCTTTCCAGCAGGCTGCACCATGACACAGCACACTGCGGATCTTGGGATTTCTGATCAAGAAGGACAGAAGAGAAATGTAGAGCAGATACTGTCTGAAGGCATACCAGACACAATGTAGCATAGACGCTCTTGGAAAACTGCAGAGATAATTTATGGATCTGCAAGGTAGATTGAAAGAGGATGTTTCTCCACTTTTTATTGCCCTTACTGGGACAAATATGAGGAACATTCTACCAGGGGATTCCAGTAATGAGTAACAGAAATTTTGATTTTGCATCTTCAGTTTTGTAGAAGCATCTTGAGCTTGAATACATTGTAACTTCATTTTTACTTCAGAATGATATTCTATTTTCCATCAGATGATAACATTGCTCTACCTACATATAAAATTATCAAGGCTGCATTTTAGGTTTGGGGGCTCTTAGGGGGTTCAGGGGTTTTGTTTGTTTGTTTGTTTAAATGTGGAATGAATTAAAAACCTACAGTAACACTATAAATCATACTTTAGTGCTGGCAGCTAGAACTCATGGATCTTAATCCAAAAGGGACTATAGAGATGATTTGGGCAGACCTCCTGCCTGAAAATGGGCACAGACTGAATGAGGGAGCACTGTACCTCTGGGTACATATTTCTGTATTTCCTGTTTCAGTGACACAAATTAAGAACACAGGAGGCTATCTGCAGAGCAAAAGCCAAATGGGCTGTCAGCTGATACTCTTGAATTTCATATATATGCTGTTGAAATACCACATTTCCTTTGCTTTCTGTGAATCATTCAAGGAAAGCTGGGGAGAGAGTATTTGCCAGGGCATGTGAAGATAGGACAAGGGACAATGGTTTTAAACTAGAGCAGGGAAGGTTTAGATTAGATGTTAGGAAGAAGTTCTTCACCATGAGGTTGGTGAGGCACTGGAACAGGTTGCACAGGGAGGTGGTGGAAGCCCCAAATATTCTTTTGATTCTTCCGGTTATTTTTTTCAGATGAGTGTGAAAAGAGTGGTAAAACAATCTGTAAATTATCATTAGCTAAAACTGCACACTCAATAATATCAGACAATTTTAAGATGTATTTATAGTAAGGTAGAATGCTAGTCTGATTGGGGAGGGGGTTCTGTGGGGACTTGGCAGAGTTTTTTGGGGGGGCTTGGTGTTTTTTTTTTTCATTTAAGAAGTGGAATATTTTGCTTGGTAAACTGATTCGGTGATGGAGTTGCTCCCAACAGTTGTTTGTCAGTGAAAGGAGTAATGAGAACATAATAGCTAATCACTCAAATGTTCAGCTGGATTAAAAGCAATTTCAGTTTTAGTTTTTTTTTTTTGTTGTTTGTTTGTTTTTGTTTTAAAAACAAAAATAAAGCTATTTGCAAATGTTCTTCATTAGAAATACTGGTGGCAACAATTATTTCACAGCTCTAATACTGTTTCTAGCCAATATCCCTCTAGGCCTTCATATTTTCAGTATCAGAGATGAACATTCACTTTGTAGTTATCTGTTCGCATTAAAGAAATATACTTACCATACACACATATGGATATGATATACATATATACACATATACATATACATATACATATACATATACATATACATTTACATTTACATTTACATTTACACATACACAATATTTCTTTAATAAAACATAGTTTATATATATTTTTTCATTATTTATGGTACAAGAGTGAGAAACATACATGTTCAGACTACTCTTTTTTTGAATCTGCAACTCAGAAGTTTAACAACTTATTTTATACTATACTGATAACACACATTATACATTACTATTGAAAAAACTATTTCCTGATACAGGCAAAATGTATGTCCTCTGGAGAGCACATCAGTCTCCATGTCACCCCAATGTCTTCACTTAGCTACAGTACCACACACAGGCAGGAGGTTAGATATATAGTTATCTAACCTGCATATATTATCTGATTGGCATGTTCACTTGCTCTTTGACTACCATAAATGAGTGGCTGTGCAGGTGCCATTAGCACATGCATCTTTTTCTGAATGCACCATTGTAAGAGTAGCTGAAAAGCTGTTTGTACTACACAGTCAGAAAGTTGGCAGCAGTGCTGGGTGAAAAATGGCAAGTATGTTTCAAAAAAAATTAAAAAAACTTCATGTTTACTTTACATTTCTTAACATCTCAATGAGAAATTAAAAGAACCCTAGAGGTACTCAAAGGAAATATTTTTTCAGGTTTTGATTTACCAATTATTGCATTTTGTTCTTGCCTTTTTTCCTTTCTCCTCCCCTTTTCTATTTAAATATTCTCTCTCTCTTTTTTTTTCCTTTTGTTTTTAAGGATGAAGTAGAAGGGAATGCAGATAAAGGAATAGAATGAATGACAGGGAGGAGGAAAAATTACCTGGGAAGCTGTAGCACTTTTAGAAGGTTAGTTTAAAAGGAATGCCTTTGTGTACCTGTGCTGACATAGTGAATGTGCCAGTAGGTAGAGCTCAGAAATATACAAGATAGCTCGCATCTGCCAGACTTGGTAGAAAGGCCTGGCTGGGTCAGGACGTGTACATTCAGCTGGTTGTAGATCTTGCCCCATTCTTTTGCTGTCTTAAAAATGAAATTGTGCTTTGTTAGACACCACTGTAAAAAGTTACTGCTTCCTTTTGCTTCGTGGCTTGAGGTGTTTACAACTTATGACTGCATAAGCAGATACAAATGTATGCATAAGAATTTTGAAAAGTTAGTAAGGTACATCTCTGAGTTATCAAGGAAAAGAAACAAAAATTTAATGGTTAGAAATTTAGATTTAAGCTATTCCTCCATTTCAAGCTTCATTTGTTTGCTTTCCATTCCAGCAGCAGCTGCTGGAAGCAGTCTTCAGTAAGAATCAGATAAATTCATACCACCTGTCCCCCTCTAATTGGAAGCCAAATCTTTCTGTTAGCTATCTCAACATTTCAGAATTGAAAAAGCATCCTAACTCACATTTCCATGCCATGAAAAAAACCAAGAGGAATAATAAGACCTTCGTTAGGCAATTTGCAGACACGTGACTTGCAATTACAGTAATAACTTCATCATTCCCCCCAAAAAAATATGTTTCCAATCTGAAGTGCAGTATCTTCCTCTCCAAGTTTGGTAAATGCTAGTAAGTTTTGGCAGGAATTAAATGTTATATCTATTTTATTACAGGTTTGATTTTTTTGTCTTTTGATATGTAGCCTCTCCTTCTGATGTATCTCGTGGTAAGGTGGCTGGGAAGAAACATATAAATTTGTGGGTTTAGAAAGAATTATCTGAGAAAACCATCACAGTTGCCCCAGGACAGAATGGGACATTTATCCCTATAGACTTGAAAGCTATTCAGTTCTAAACTCTGCCGGTCTCCCATGCAACATTCATAAATAAAAGCAGATTTTGAATCCCTGCCTTTAATCCGAACTCCCAAGGTAAGGATTGACTGGAATACATTGGAACAGTTTTTTAGGTTTGGATTAAATGCTAGTCTTAGGTCATTGCCATGCCTTTCAAGCACTCAAAAAACCTACTGTAATATGTTATTTTGGTACTGGGCCATGCAAATCTTGCCCAAATTTTGAGTGCATGAGCTGTCAGCAAAGAGCTGTATAGTTGGAAGCAAGAGGCAGTTCAGTTCAATTCAAGTGAAACATGTCCTCTCATTTCATTTCAAATCAGCTGATTACAAAAATGGGTTACTGTGCCAAGACAAAAAACAGATAAGCCAAACTACTAATTTGTTTTTTCAGGGAGTTTCATACAGCTTATTAAATACAGAATCCAGAGCAGTAATCAACATATTCACTGGGATGTTAATGGAGAAATGGTAAAGCAGTGTGAAACCGCCAAGGGACAGAGTGCACATCTTACTCTCTCCAGCCATGAAATCAGTAACTCAGATAATTTGTCTAAGTCATCTACTATTACTTTGGAGTGAATCAGTGCATGAAGGTTTAAGAACATCCCAAGCATATTTGTTAATTTAATAGGGAAAAAACAAAAACAACAACTGCTTTATTTAAAAGCCAGGACCAAAGGAGATTTGGTTTAGCTAAAGCGAGGTTTGACTGCAGTTCAAGTTGGGAAAAAGTTCATCCAGAAGTTATCATCATATGATTGTGTTGTTGGGTTTTGGGTTTGTTTTTGGTTTTTTTGAAGTCTGTGTGAAATGATCTACTAGTGGTCTCAGTCCAAATTCCAATCCAGAAGTGCCTCTGTTCCTCACAAACCCCCACAGTTTGTGCCACTGCTAGCAGTCTCAAAATAGGAGGAAAAGCTTGGGGTCTGCTCTGCACATCTGAAATAAGTAAGGACTGCAAGGACACCATTACCTTTAGTCTTTTTTGTCCCCCCCCCCCATTAAAAAGATTAAAAGACATTGCTCAAGAGAAAATAATAAAAAAAAATGTCAACTATACCAACTACTCCATTCATATTTTTGGTCTTGCACTGACATTTTTTCTTAATTTTAGTGAAGGTTGAAGATGACAGCGGGATAATAGCAAGCACTTTTTGGCATTTTCACGCTGTCATTGAAGCTGGTTAAGAGCAGGATCTGCACACTGAAAATGAAAAACTTGCTCTGAAGTAGTTTTGAGCCATTTGAAGAGAATGCACCACAAAGGTTGTTCAAAGTAAACTTTTCAGTCTAGGAAGAATAAACCAAAGATACAAATACAGAGATTAAGTAGAAAATATGAACAACACTGGCATACTTCAAATATATAAAGGAATGGTTTTTTATATCTTAGACACTTTAGACTTCAATCAATACAACATAATTAGTCTGTACTTAACGTATATATCACATGGAATAACACATGTTAAAAGTACAAGAAAAGCTTTTAGTTAATCTCTTGCCGTCAACGCAGCCTTGAACTACATCTTTTGCCCAGTTGCTTTTCAGAGCATTGTAATTAAGACTATTTTCTCAGTCCTTTTGCTTCTGGCCTCCTCCAAAAATAAACTATATTCCTAAGAGCATATCAGGACAATTCAACACTTAAGAACTCTTGCAAACCAAATTTTGCTAGGCTATAGAGCAATGTGCATAAAGTTAGATATTGTCTTTGCCAATACCAGCCGTAAGATACCAGTAGTGATTATATACCATTTCCCCATTTGTTCATTGAGTTATTGTATCTCTCTTCCTTCATATCCTTCTATACCTGTCCTCCACCTTTCCAAATGAAATTATGCTTCTAAAAATTACGTTTGCCACTTGGGGTTTGAGCTGAAAATGAAATTTCAAATGCAGAACGTACCCCACATAAGTGGCTACAGTGCCATTAAAGCAGTATACATGTATATGGTGACATATGATCAAACTTTGTAGTGGTTGAGGATGTCTTCTCTACTGAATAAACTTTACCAAATCACACACAACCAGACATTAAAGTAAAAAATAATTTAAATTTATTTCCTCTCTGCAGTTTTCTTTTACTCTTTTTCATCCTTGTACCATGCTGACAACAGATTGTACCCCAAAGATTTTCATCCTATGACTATTCTAAATGTGCCATGTGACATGCAGACTATTTATCTGCAGACGATTTGTGATTCACATCAGTCAACCAGGAGTAGAATCAGGCCCATGCAGTCCTGCAGGGATTACAAAGATATATGGTTTCCTTGGCATGAATCAGAACTGTTGGCTAATGGCTCCGCTCAGAGGTACTATAGGAAGCATGCACCAGTCCATTACATCTTGCTACAAGATACCAGGAGGAAAGATTATGCACTGCACTTGATACTTTAAAGTGCAGGCCAGACTGAACTACAATGTATTAGAGATTGCCAGTTTGTTTCTTTATTGGAAATGACTGTCGCTAATGAATACAATATGTGATAATTAATGATAGAAAAATATATAGAAATAAAAATTAAACATTGGGGTCAAGGATTAAGCTTCATTTTACAAAATATAACCAGTTTTGAGTTTGCATTAGAATTGTGCAAAACAGAAACTTACCTGACTACTTTCTAATATTTCAGCATCACAGAACTAAAATGAAGGCAAATAAATGAAGATTACTATTATCTAAAAGTCAGCTACTTGCAAGTTAGAAATCTTAACATTTGTCCAACCAGATGTTTAGAGTGGATCTGTGCTAGCCTCAGCTATGTTTGGGAGAATTCTCTCTCTCTCTCTCTCTCTCTCTCTCTCTCTCTCTCTCTCTCTCGGTAGTGTCCCATTCACTCCTTTAAAGCTCACAAGCAAATTCTCTTTCCCCAAATCTGTTAATTTAGGATAACATATCACCACGTACTCTGTCCTATGCCTGCTTGAGAGATTTTGTTAACCAGCACAAATATGACTTCTATCAAAATTATCTTTTGCCACTTTTATGAGATGCATAAAAATGTTCTTGAACTTAGTTTTTATAAAAATATCCCCAAAGTTTTCTTAAAATAACTCAAAGTTTCACCACCAGATCATTGTTGAAGTTATTAATTTGACTTGTTTCTTAAGCAAGACAATACAGAAAAAAGATAATTTAATAAATGGTACATATTTTTCAGGTCTACTGATTCTTCAGATTTCTCCAATGCAAGAAATAGAGAATATCAGATAGAACTAGCATGCAGCAAATTCCAAATAAACAAGAATAAGGGTTTATTTACAAATGAAGAGGAAAAAAATCAAGTATATAAAATGAGAGTTTCTGATATGACTACTATCACCACAGGAAAAATCTGGAATTTGCAACAGGTGTAAGAGCTAGGAAAACATGAGATGACTGACAGTTGGGAGGAGGACTGAGACGGTTGGGGTGGTTTAGCATTGAAAAGAGAAGGCTCCAGGAAGACCTTACAGTAGCCTTCCAGTACCTGAAGGGGCCTAAAGGAAAGATGGAGAGGGGCAGTTTATCAGGGAGTGTAGCGATAGAACAAGGTGTAAGGATTTCAAACTAAATGAAGGTAGATTTAGATTCGATTTTAGGAAGAATTTCATTACTGTGACAGTAGTGAGGCACTGGCACAGGTTTCTCAGAGAAGCTGTGGCTGCCCCCTCCCTGGCAGTGTTTAAGGCCAGGTTGGATGGGGCTTTTGGCAACCTGGTCTAGTGGAGAAAAAGAAAACAAAACAAAACCATAAAAAGCATAGAGCTTTGACAAGGTGTAAACCGACACTGCATCCGGAATCCTATGTGCAGACGAGTCCCCAGTCTCAAGACCAGATACAATGCAGCTGGGAGAAGTGCATACAGAGAATGACAGAAGGGACACCAGCTGCCATACATGGAACAGCTTAATAGCCAGGGCCCTTCTCCCTAGAAAAGGCTTAACTGTGCAGAAGCATGGCAAAGCTTTATAAAATTATTTGAAGCAAATAAAAGTTGGATCAGGACTGATTGCTCATTATCTATTCAAATATAAGATTTTTAGACCCTGAATGGAACCTAATGGTTGGCAGGTTCAAAACAAGCACCAGCAGGCAGGTCTTCACTGAACATATTACTAAGGTGTGGGCTGTGTGAACATTGTGTGGAGCTTAAGTGAGGTAAAGAGCAGACCAGAGAATTTAAAGGAATACATTACTGTTAAATGTGTAGTTGTGTCTAGCTAAAAAAATCCTTTAATGACAAATTGCTGGAGTCAGAGAGAGATATTTTATTTTAAAAGTTTCTTATTATGTAGATAAAGCAAGGGCCAAGTACATTTATAATATCTAAAGGAATTCCAGATCTAAACATAATTCTTAATGGACAAACCATACATAGATTCATTTTATATCCTCTTAGACATTTTGAAATGGTAAGCATCACCTGGATCACAGCAAACCAAGTTGAAGAATATTTTCCCTTCCATCAGTCTTTGCAATGGCACTTCTAAAACACTTTTGCTTACATGCACTATTTTTGCACTGTTATGAGGTGGGCCAGTAGCATTTTACATTTGTTTATAAAATGGCTAAATAAGATAAGGAATGACTGATATACCCTATTTTTCAAAGGGTTGGTCTGTTTCTGTGTTTCACTAAAAGAGAAACCTGTCACCGTAATTATCTGGTTATAACAGATGGCAAGGAGAGAGTAAGAGTCTTAATCAGTATGTACACCTCAAAATAAACCAGTAAAAAATGTGTGCACAGCCCCAGAAAAAATAAATGGGTTCTGTTTTCTACCATATAATTCCCTGGCAACAGAAAATGAAAAAACCTAACAATAATTAGTGCACTACAAATTTTAAAAGCCTAATATACCACAGAAGGACAACATTCCCATTCTTTCATTTATTCATGTCCCTTTGCTGAATGGAACTTGGAATAGCAAGTCGGAACAAGTCCAGAGGTTGCTTTTTTTAATAACATAGATAATAGCAATTAAGATTAAACATGAGATCTGAGATACTAGAAGTAGGATTCCTCAAGCACTTTCCACAAAGAAAACAAACCAGTATTTTTGTAACTAAGCTTATTTCTGTAATTAAAAAAAAAAAAAAAAGTGAACCCCCTGAATCTCAGTACAACCCTAGGAGAGCCATTTAAGAATATTACTGCTGCAATATATGAAACATATCTGCTGAATTGTTTGGATTCTCTAAATGTCAGGATATTGACAATGGGATTGTCCGAGTTAATCAAGATACCACCTGAGTGAGTGATATCAGTGGAGTCTGAATTCAAGAAGGATGCTTAGTTGTTCCTGAAAATCAGGATCCTCTGCTGTATTTCAAACAATGGCCTGTTAACCCACAGCTCTGAAAATCACCTGTCTTTTTCAAAAGCCTTAATCTATGTTTTGAGTAAGTTGCAAATTCACAAAAGTTGCCAATGCAAGTCAGATAATCCATTTCAATGGTAGAGTGATAAAAACTTACTCTCCGGTAGTGAAATATTGTTCACGAGTGAATGCATTAGTGCTATATGACCTGGATTTAATGATCTACCCAATATAGAGAGAATGTGACCATTATCCAGTGAGTATTCTTTCAACGTCATCTGTCCATCATTTTCTGGTACCCATAGTACCAAAAAAAAAAAAAAAAGGAAAAAAGAGAAGAAAAACCATTTCTTTACAGTTTAACTGTAAAAAACTGTTCTTACATTTAACTATGTTTCTATGTCCCACAACTAAAAAATAGCATATACCAAGGAGCACCCAGAATGCAGGTGAAGGATGTGCTCTTTCAAACGCATGGACATGGTGCTAATTGCTCCAAAGACATCTCATTTGCTATGAATGTGGTAGTGCTGGGTAGTGCTTGGCAATGCAATATTTGTGCCCCAGTGCAAGCAGTGCCAAAGCAAGCCTCAGAGACACCCTGCCCGGGCAAGGGAGAATGTCTCATACTTCCACCGGTGTGTTACAACGAACACCATTCTTTTGAATGACATTTGGAAGCAGTATGGAGCTGTCTTTGGCCAGACTTTTCCTACCTACCCTAGATATGCTATGAGGTGCGCTCTCTTTCCAGAGGACTAGGGATGGAGCAGTCCAGTAGCGCTTCATATCACCACTAAATGTTCTCAAATGGCTGCAGCTGAGTATGGCCATTACTGGCTTCAGAAATAATGGCTTCATGTACCACATCATAAAAATAGAAATTAGTCAGTTTTCCAATTCAGCTGGCAGTTTTTGTTTTTAATATTTTTATTACTGCAGACATCATCGTCCAGCCATCTGCTAAAGCTGAGACAGACAATAACTGAGCGGAACTGGAATGGATTTTGCTGCATCTGGAGCTGGGCATTTCATTACTGTACTCTGATGGGGAATTGACGGGGGAGGTATTTTGTTCTTTTTATAGAGACAACCAAAATGTGATGCACAGGAACACTTCACTGTGAAAAAGGTTGCTGTTGTTTACAGGAAAACCAAATGACCCATACTGACTTTTGCTCGCTACTGTCTTGTCACTGTCATGAGGGGAGAAGGAGCAAGTCTGTCTCAGTTCTTCCTTCTGTCAATCCTAAGGCTCTTTTGATCACTGAATTACTGAGATTTTTGCAAATTAAAGAGCAGAGGTAGGCTAACCCTCTGCAGAAGTCACAACTGTCCTGTATCTTACTCTAGCTGCCCGTGCAGCTTCCTTTCACTCACCTCCCCTTGTTCAGTTCTGCAGATGAGTTATCCTATTGCCAAAGAAGAACCCAACCATCCTCCCCTTCAGAAACTGGTGTTCCCCAGGCTCTTCCTTGCTTAAATCCAAAATACTCCATTAGGATGAGTAGCTTTGGCCAGCTGCGGGCCACTTTGGTTTTAAAGAGGGCAGAACACTCACACTGAGATTATCATGCTTTTCTGTGAAATAAGAAAAACACACATTTTTCCTTTTTCTGATTTAGTTTGGCAAAACCTACATAAAACAATGCCTGTTAGGGTTAATATGAAGGGGTTGCTCTGCAGATACGTAAGGACACAGAGCAGTCTTCTGCACACAGAAGATGAAACCGAAACCTTGAAGTCCCATGGTAGCTTTCACAATTTTCTGGGTTTTGGTGGTCTTTAGCCAAAACTGCTCCTACACAGTTGCCTTGTCTGTCTGTGTCCTTTCAGCACAAATTCAATTCTTTCTATTGGTTCTTTTTATGGGATCTTTAAACTTTTTCATTCACCGGACTAGAATTTGCCACTTGTGTAGAATCACAGAAAAATGCAAGAATTGTCTCTATCGATTTCACCAAATCTCAGCATGAAAACACTGCAGAACTAAAGAATGGAGAAAACACAGCTAGAAGAAGCACATAAATGAGCCCTGATCCCCTGCCCATTGATGTCAGTGGAAAGACTTACACTGACTTCACCAGATCAGGCCTGTTGTGAAGGTCTGAAAAATGCTAACACTATCTTTACACAGGGTATTTTCAAAGGCCAATGGGATGCATTTTTTTTAATCAATTGCTTATATAGCACAGCATTGCTGCACAGAATGTCCCTGTCCATAAAAAAATGACAGAACAACATGATAATAAGATAAAAACTGTAGCAAGGAAAATCGGAAGATGGAAAATCTCTTTAATTAGTCTTCAATTAGTCCATGCCAAGAAGAAATATAAGTGAGGACAATATGTGGTAATATGTTACAGCTGTTCATTTTAGAAGACAAAATAAAATAATTTCATTGTAGCCCTTTTATATATTTACTTCTCCCCCCCCCGCCCCCCATATTACTTTTTAAGAATCCCTTAGCACAGCTAAATTGGAAGGCTACACAGGAATTCTTACGCCTTTGTATTATTTTACCAGATGAGGGTTCAGGCATGTTGTCAGGTCATTTGACCTCCTTAAATATATTGGCAGAGCTCTGATATTCATGGCCAAGAAATTGTCCTCACTTTCTTTTCTCAAAGTTGTTTAAGTAATAATTTGTATTAATTACAGTACATCCTTAATTAACTGAGGAAAGACTTATTTTCTTTTTTCCTCAGTCATCTCTTACAGTTTAGCTGATGAATCCAATGATTAGAGAGAAGGAAGGTGATTTGTAAGCCTGTTATTTTTTCACATTATGACTTGGTAAAAAGAATGGGAGTGATGAAGGAGAAGGTGGTCAATACACAGAGAAAAGTCACATATGTGTTTGTAATCTGAGTCCAAAAATACCCATGTTAGTAGAAGCTATAAATGCAAGCTTCAAAAGAAAGCCCAGATTTTATGGTGCAAAGATATACCGGATCTTGATTTAGAAAGGTTTCTGCACACTGTGGTCAGTAAAAATCCCCAGAAATTGTTGGGGTTGCCTGTTCCAACTGAGCACAAACAAAAACACCTGAGAGTGAACGTTGTCTATAACATCTATTCACACCAAAGGGAGGTTGTACCAAATTGGTAGACCCAGAGTTACCCTTTTTTATAGAAGTATGCTTCCATGAAGAACAGCATGTTATGGAATGTAAATGAGTTTCAATAAATTATCCAGATAATTATTCAAGCTTATATTCCTTTTCCAAGAACATCTTTTTAAAAAGGTTTTAGTGCTGAAAGTCAAGCACAAAAGACTATTGTGAATACAGATACAAAGGCCTGTTTTTTACAAATGCTATCAGGATCCAACACATATCTGAAGACAGTGTAAAATAAAGCAGTTACTACCACTGAAGTAATTGACCATTTCTTTTGGTTGTAAACTAAAGATTTCTGAGCATAACCTTTCCTCACAATTATGACATTTTTGTTCTTGTAACCTTTGGATATATTTTCAAAGGTTCCTGTGCTATTTAGATGGTTTTGAGCATCTAAACCTCTACGTTTGTGGGAGAAAGCTTAGAGGATTAGAAGTGAAGGAGCTATCAATTTGCACATTCTGCAGTGCCACCAGAATAGCCTAACTCAACAAACCACCAGTCAGATGAAGCAGATGAAATTAAGTGTGTGCTAAATTTTTGCCTCATCTATGATGCTGCTGTTGCCAGCTAGACATTCACACACTTTAAGTTAAGCATTGCTTTCAGTACTTGGAGCAAAATAGAGCTGGCAAGTTGCTTTACGCGTTCAAACAGCCAGAACAATTCAGGTTCTCATCTTTTCTCCAAAGTCCTCTACATTTTGCAGCCTGCATTAGCTGTTCTTTCAAGATCTGTTCTTATGTACTGCCCCAGCCTCCTTCAATGCACCATATACAGAGAGCATGTACCAACACTCCTCAGAGTGCTCCAACACTTTAAGAGAATAGCAATTTTCCAAATCAAATATGTATTTCACATTCAACACATGAAAATAAATTAAGTAAATGATTGAGTCTGCACATAATATTAAAACACATGAACTCTTTAGTTCAGTACTAATATTTCTTAATTTTTAAATTATATTCATAGACTACAAGAAAAATACTAATACAAAATACAGAAATAATTCTTACTCATTTGCCATATTGATGAACATATGCTGATTTAACACTGTTCTGGATCTGTATTAGGGTTATTTTAGATAGCTTTAATTTGTCTGGAAGTTGAATTTGTCATGGGAAGTTATGGGACTGAGAAGTCTCTCTCTTTCTCAAGAACAGGTTGCCACCACAATGAAATGAGTGTTGTGTGAGTAGGAAATGTAACCTCTCTGTTCTAGTATGCAGGAATATAGTATCAGAAGACCCTCAGCAGTGAAGGTGACCAAAAGCAGATACCCTTACACAGGGAATCACAGAATCATTTAGGTTGGGAAAGACCCTTAAGATGAACGAGTCCAACCATAAATCTTGCACCTCTAAGTCCATCACTAAACTATGTCCCTAAGCACTGCATCTATACGTCTTTTAACTACCTCCAGTGATGGTGACCCAACAACTTCCCTGAGGAGCCCGTTAAAATGCTTGACAACCCTTTCAGGGTAGAAATAGTTCCTCATATCTAATCTAAACCTCCTTCAATAAACCCTTTATTTTTTCCTCTGAGGTTCTGTACTAAGCTTTTCCTCTCTCTACACAGTGACTGAATTGCATGATAAAATGTACTATCAATCGCTTAAGATTTCTTCATATTAAATTCTCAGAAATATGGAGGAATCCTTAGATATTATAAATTGTGTTTGCATTAATCTTTGCTCCTCATGCTCTCAGTGGGAGAAATCACCAGAAATTACCACTGTCAACAAAGTCAAAGTTGAACTTTAGAATAGGTATTCCACATTATTAATACAGCAGGTATTTTAACCAGAGAGAAAGAAAACTCATGAGGAAAGGACAGTATGGGTGATTCAGACAGGAACATTGCCTTGTTCCAGTGGTGTCCATGTTTCAGTGCAGTCTCAAAAATGACCAGCTCACTTTACAGAAATGTCTTTCCTTGCAGATCAGATCTCATATCTAAGGGAAGGTTTCCCTTTTACATCCCTGAATGCTTCCCCTCTCCAGCTGCTGTCAGTGGACTATCACAAGCTTCTTTACAACATACAGCTATGGATCTTGAGTAACATCAGGTTCACTGGAATTGTAATCTAGACCACAGAAATGCTTGAAACCACTAAAAGAGAATGTTGAGTCTGTATCCCAGTACAGTTCTTACATACTCAGATCCTGAGAAACAAACAGTCCATAACTCCTGTTAGACACTCAGCATTATCATTCTGTTTTCTACAGATTCAGGTACTATTTTTGTTGTTAGTGTTTTAATTCACTTTCAGTTGCAGAATGTTTCTCACCAATTTTTATTTTTTTAACTAAGCAGGAAACCACAAGTTAATTAGGAAGATTAAATTAGACTAAGCTTCCAATATACCAACTGTAAGGAATAAAAGAGGAACAGATTGCTTCATTATTAAATGTATCAGCAATTAAAAGCATTTGCACAACAGGTGTTTTTTAATCTTTTTTCTGACTGGAGCAGCAACATCAAGACAAATGGATTACATTAGAGAGACCCTCCCTCTCTCATCTTGACTTTGTTGTAGCCTGTTACTAGTAATATTTGTAAGATTCATACCCATAATACATATATGTTCAATTCCATTGACATATATTGGTATTTAAGTAATAACATACAAAAGAGAAGGCGGCTGTTAAACTGGCAGACATGTAGAAATATGAAGGGTTTGCATAATCACCATCAGGGATGGAAAGTCTGGGTAGCTAAAGAAATTGTGTATTACCTGACAGAAATGATCAGAATGTATTCCACAAGGAGACAATACGCTGTAGGCTATGGCTTGTGGCACCTGACCACTTCATCTAGCTTATCACTGAGACTGAGAATCACCGTGCTTCCCTGGAAAAATCTGAGGAACCACCAGGCAGTGAAAGAGCCACACATGAAAGGTTCACAACAACTACTCCTACAAGAACATTATAGGCATTAATCCAGGAGCTCTCTAGGCTGAAACCACACGACTCAACAAATTAAGATAAGGCCTGGAAAAAGAAAGTAAATTAAAAATACAAGGATCCTGAACAATTGTACCTGTATTTCTTCTCTGGAGAGCTAACAGTTCCAGGTCAAACCACCACTCCTCAGTGAAGACCAAGAGGGGGCTGCATACACTAATCACCCTAGAAAGGCTAAACACAGAGAAAAATCATGAAAACTTGCAGGGGAAATAAGAGGATGCTACATCATGCAAAAGTCATAAACATTCAAGTGTCATCCAGTTGGACTGAAAATCTCCAGAAAACAAGCTGGAGACAGGGATCCTACCACAGTTCCCAGTATACCACAAGGGGTTCCTGCAATACAGAATCATAGAATCACAGAATGCTTTGGATTGAAGGGACCTCACAGACCTTCTAGTTCCAACCCCCCTTCCATGAGCAGGGATGCCCTCCACTAGACAAAGTTGCCAAAAGCCCCATCCAACCTGGTCTTGAACACTGCCAGGGATGAGGTTTCCACAACCTCTCTGAGCAACCTTGTTCCAGTGCCTCAACACCCTATGACTTATGTGTCTGAATATGATTTATGAGAAGCAGTCGTTTACCCAAATGAAATCTTCAGTTACAACAAATATGCTTCTTACAGTTAAGTCTTAAACCCCCCCCAAGCATATTGGCCAAAATGGTTATATAGCTACTAAGGGATGTACATGTTTAAGATAGTTTGTAACACTCTCCATCTAGCTTGGTAAAAGAAAGAAAATTCTGAGAGACCTGAAGCAAGTGAATAGATTACAGACAACCACCAAATGAAAGAGAAGATATAATTACCTCTACTTAGCTCATTAAAATGTATACCTTATAAAACAAAACCTTATTTAAAAAAATCCATATAAAAATAATTTACAAACCTTCTTCGGTGCTATATTTATATAATTTTTTTCATTGTGTCTGAAAGTTTAATATTTCAAGCAGCTTTATGTCAGTTTCAGAAGAAAGTTGAAATAATGGAAAATACCTAGAGGTAGAAAAGTACAATGTGTTTTCTAATGGTTACAGGAAAAAAAAAATCTGTGAACTAGGATTCTTGGGTTTGATTCCTGATTTTATCAGAGACTGGCTTAAGTCACTTCCAGCTTAGATGTTTCAACAGCTAAAAGATGCTTGGCCACAGCAAGATGATTCAGAGTGCCAGTTAAGAACCTGTCTCCTTAGTCATTTAGCAAACAGAGTTTTTGGGGATATGAGTATTGCCAGGCTCCCTAAATAGTCAATTGAGACTGATAGGCTGCTTTTAAGAATGAGTCAGAGCAAAAGCATCAGAGTATAATTGCACCCTGGAGGAACACATCTCTCACTGTCCCTTAGAGGAAAAGTATGTAAGAAACAGTACTGAGTTACCTGGCCTCAGCTCAGTTCTAGGGTAACTGATCCTTCCACATCTCATGTTGAAGCTCGGCCAGACGAAGACATTGCATGAGCCACAGGACTGAGCTCCCACTTGAGCCCCAGTTGCCCCGATCGCTGAGGTGGATTCTCTGCTGGCCAAGGCTGATGTAAGCATGGAAAGAGCCAGCTCTCTGCATGCAATGCCACCAGGGAAAGAAATTTGATATCATTCTGAATCTTGGCTACATGTCCATGACTGATAAGGGTAGGCCTGACCTGAAATATCTGATCTAGACAGTCTTATTCAGGCCTGTCTGCCCAGAACTGTGCAGGCAGGAATCATGGGGACATGAAGAATCAGCCTGAGGAAACATAGCCCTGTAGCTCAGCTAGTACAACAATCACTGGTAACAGGAAAGAACTGAAAGAATTTCAGTTTCCACTGAAATACGTTTCTGACATGAATATGGTTTTAGAAAACTGTTCCCAAGAACAGAAGAATGCATTTCAAGACTAGATCATTAGTTACTGTAATTAAACTGTCCTAGGAGTTACCTGGAGATACTGCAATGAGACTCTCTTTGGAATTGATGTTCATATTTCCAGGTAGTCACTAATTTCTGAAAATAAAAATCACTAAATACACAGCAGGATCTAATGTAAAAGAACACCTAAACATCAGAATTAATAGTTGTGCTGTTACTTGATGATGATGATTAGTATTATTATTTTATTATTATTATTTTCTATTGAGATTTAGCTACCTCCCCATTTCATCAGATCCCACCTTTTAAACTGTATGCTTAATAATCCAGATCCCTTCTGATTCAGAAACACTTTTCTGGAAAATAATATCTCTTCCTGTCCTCTGGACTTGTGTCCTGAAGTTTTAAAATCCCAGAGTAAGAATTTCAACCTCCTATCTAACCTGTGCACTTCAATTTGTCAACTGTCACCACAGGTGGGGGTTTCAAAAGCAGAATCTCCACAGCTGTAGCCACATGGACCAAGCAGTACCTACTTGTGTTGCTCCAAGAGCTGTGCTGCCTCAGCAGCCCCATGACATGTGAACACCAGCTTGAGGGCCTCAACTTGCCCTGTCTTGCTGTCTCTGCAAACACTCTTTGAACATAAAGAAGTACATTTTCTGCTGCCACATTGCTCATTTTCAAAGGCTTCATTGACCTGCATGCAACATATTTTCAGTGCCCTGAATGTATCAGAGGGGCTTAATTCACATATTTTGGTTTCTAGAGGAAACTATTTCACAATTCTATGGATCTCAACATTTAAGAATGTTTGGGTTTCCATTTTTTAAATCAATCATTTTTTGATTTTCAAATTTGTATACAGCATAGCTGTACAAGTGATTTTTTTCATTAATTATCATCTTTTGCTGCTAAAAATTTCACTGAGTTACAAAACCAAAACCACTTTCTGGGTAGCAAATCCTTACCAACTGAAAAACTGATGATACTGATGCAGCAGCAGTACTGATGTTAATATGTATACACATTATCTTCTGTACAGTCAGATTACAGTTCAAAGGCATGCAAAAAAAAGCCCCAAACCAAATTCTTTTATAATTAAGATAACTACAATCCAGTACAATGCAAAGGGATGTTTCTCAATACATTAGAAAAAAAAAAGAACCAGTTAAAAGAGAAATAAGTTACTCTTGAGCTGCTTGAACTCTTGAATCAACAAATCAATTATGGAAAATCTGACAGATAAATCTAGGTAAAATGACGTCATTTCATTCCTGCTTCTGAAAGAAGAGGAAAGGGTGAAACTCTTGTGGTTTTGAAATCACAACATAATGAACTCACATTCTCTGACCTATTAATTTCTCAATACTTACTTTTATAGCTCATATTACGATGTTGAATAATGATACTTTATAGGTTGGCTTGACAGAAGCAGGCAGACAATATTTAACAGGATCCTTACTTTTCCAGCTCACCCATCCAACAGTCTATATTGATTCTACTCTCCACCAGAGTATTTGAATTTTCTCAAACAAAAGTGTGATGAAAGGACATATACAAACAAAAATATGGAACAAAGAGGAGAAAGGGCAGAACTTTATGTAGTCTATTCATAAATATATCTTAAAGACCCAAGAGGTGGCAGCCAGTAAGGATGCTGCATTACAAATGCAATTCAAAGAATGCCTACAGAACTGGTGCCCGTAACAGATAGCTGTTTATTTTCTCTGAGTTTATGTCTAAGACTCTAGGTTCAACATTTCAGCAGTTCACCATTAAGCTTTCAAAGCAATGCAAATGTGGCTTGCCACCAGTACAGAATTGATAATTCGTCCGTCACCAGTAGTCACATCCAAGCCTGCCCAGACAGAAACACCCACACCAGAGGCAAAATGTGGTTCCTATGTGTAGGAAGTTTTATTTTCTGCTTCAGAGTTGCCTAAAAAGAAATCCCTACTCAAAGGCAAGTGTTTTCTTTAGTCCATTTTATTAGTTCTATTAAAATACAAAATACAATTTCGATTTGCAAGAGATATTCTTACTCTAGCAGTGTCAGTTGGCTGAGTTCCAGTATCCTGTGAATACACTTTACATTCTTGTGAGGTACTGGGCATTTTCAAAAGGACAATACTTTATATTTTGAAAAATATCCCTCAGAGATTTTCTGCCAGCTGAAACATCCAAAGTGTCTGCCCTCAAAAAAGATTCAGTGCTTTTGGCAACATTTGCAAGCTAGTCTGTTTTTTCCAATCCAGAAATATTTTCTTTGCCAGACAGTCATCTGAAATAATGTTCTTACACAGAAAATACATGTTCAGTATGTTTTGCATTTATACACTGTAAAGATGCCAGTATGCAAGAAGTTTGGAGGTCCTACAGGTTGGTACTGGATTACAAAGGCAGTTACTCTGGATTGAGTGAAGACACTGGAAGAGGGGCAGAGATGATAAGAAAGCACTCAGATTTATAGCACCATGATTAGAACATCACCCCAGGACTGCAGGGTCACGGGCCAGTGTAGCTAAAGAGGGCTGTAAGATTACCCAGTAGGGAAGGCTTTAACAAAATGTCAGCCCCTCACTGTGAGGAGAGGAAGAGGCCAGCAGTAATGTGGTGATGTTTGGCCATGGGAAGTGGTAGCCCGGCATACCTGCCCAAGGTATTTCCAAGTTGAACATACTGAGGGATTGTGAACAGGACAGCAGCTCTGATGATATGATAGAAACATCCAAATTCTAGTGCTTTCCTTCCTGTTTTATAGGATCTTCCACAGTGTTTTGTTTTGGTTTTATTTGAACAAAGAGCTACCATTACAATTCACATTATAGATGGCATTGTTCATTTTATGAACAGAAGTTCACAAATAAATTACAATTTGGAACCTGCCATGATTTCAGATTTTGAGGGATCCATGTGTTCCTCTCACAAAACACAGTCTGCATTCCTTTATAAAAAGGAACAAATTCAGATAAGTTCATTATGAGAAAAGATTTTCACAGGCTAAAAGAGTGCAGAGCACTCTAAAGGTATGTTCAGATATAACTGGATCTCAGACTGTACCTGACCAATACAGCTGCTCCACTGGTCCATGATTCTGATGTCTTGGTTACCTGGTCTGTTCTGTGGACAGAGGTTATCACCCTCAGCAGGGCAGATTGTTAAACATTCCTTATCCGCCCCTGTGAATGCTGATAGCTCTGCTTAGGTTGCTCTTCTTCAATAGGGTTACTTGTGAATCTGCACTGACATGGTTAAATAGAGAGCATTCACTACACAGCACCCAGTACTTCTGATCTTCATTCCAGAGGAGGTTCAAATGCAGGGCCCGACGACCTGCAGACCAACCTGTCTATGGTATGAAACATCATCACATTCAAATTTAGCAAGAGTGTTGCAACATTAACACAACTCATATTCTTGAAAACTAATATTATTTTCTGGGGCAGCCTTTCCTTTTAAGTTTCATGATGAACTTATTCTTTCCCTCCCTCTCTCTTTTGGGAAAAAGAAGCAGTTTTCTGGGGATATACAAACAAATGATACTAAATTTAAATACACATACTTTCCACAGACAGTCTTCTTGAACTGAGGGGGAGGTGTGTGTTTTGGTTTTGGTTTTTGGAGCTAGATTTTTTGCATTAAAATGTGATCTCAGAATTTAAAGAGCTCACTAACCATGCTCCAAATTCTCACAGGGTGCCTGGCCTTTTTTAAAAAAAACAGCCTCAAACTGTGGTATAAAATGTGACTGAATCAGAGTGTGTGGTTTAAGAAAATCACCTACCCACAGTTATTATAAAAATATTATTTAAAATGTGTTTTTTAAATTACTTTCTGTACATATCTTTATGAAACATGTAAACCTTTTTGCTTTCCTTCTGTGAAAATAACTATGTGAGCTGTCAGGGCTTATATTATGTATAAGGGCAGATGAGATAGATGGTCCCAAACATGCATGCATTGGCAGACCTGTCCTATCTCAACTAGTCCCTTTTATGGGGGGCGTGATGTCAGTTGGTGTGGAAAACAGCCTGCACCAGCTTGGCTGACCTGTGCTGACCTGGGGAAGGTAACTCTGGCCTCGCTGGAACCAGGACATATACGTACAAAGCCAAGATGAAAACCTGTGAAATGCTTCCGAAGGGAAGAGCTTTTTACGCTCTTGCAGCCTAACATCCATTTGTGCTTCTATTTCAGTTTTTCATTTTACATGTCACCTATTGAAAAAACTGACTACCATTTTTTTGGTTCCTCATATTTCATCTACTTATCACATTTGTAAGTTTTCTCCAGTGCCTTCCTTCTGTAACACATTTCTCTATCTCAGAGATCCTTTGCATTGCTTTTGCTGTCATTATTTTTGTGTTCTTCCTCTCAGGTTGCCCTGACTATACTCTAAAATAGCCCTTTTCAATTCTTTCCTTTCTACAAATCTGAAAGAGTACTTTCGGGAGTACTGGGAGTACAGACATTTCCTATAATCTACTTAGTGCTCTTTCCCTTTCTGACATCCTGCCAAAAGCAGCAGAGCAGCCACTGGACTTGAAGGGTCAGTCACACTCTACAGAGGTTTTGTTAAATAAATTTTCCTTAAAAATAGCCTGCCCAATTTGTGACAGTGGACTAATATTTTTAGGCTCTTGATATAATAATAAGAAAAATAAAGAACAGCTAAATTCTCCATTTGACTGTTAAACCAGCAATCTGAAAGAGCATTTCCTCCTCTAGTGAAGGCCGAATTGAGCTCTGACTTTTGTTTAATTTCTCCTGTGGCTTCAATGCTTGGATAATAGTTTGTTTGTATTTTAAAGCTTGCTTACCAGGCAGTTTCTCTAACTGCTCCTCATTATAGTCTTTCTATCAGTGGTATATACTTGAGCTGTCTGATTTACTGACTAATAGGCATAATTTACACTGGTAAGAAAAATAACAGTGGGTCTTTTTAACAAAAAAAAACCCCAAAACCAAAACCCCACAGGAAATAACCTAAGGTGACATTATCAAAGAAGTAATGGTAAAAAATATTTAGGCATTGGGTCATCACACCTCTAGCTATACGTTTCTGCATAGAAATACTCCCTTTGGATTCCTTTCCAGTAAAATAATAATGCTTCTTCGACATGTCACACAGATGACAATCTTTAAAAACTATAATCTTATCATAGAATTAATTCTCAATGCAATGGACCTTAGTTGCTCAGCTCTAAAATGCACCATCACATAGAAGCCCCTCTGGTCAGGTTTAATCACATTTCAGTTATGACTAGCCCTTGGGGAGCTTGCAGTTAAGATTTTCTTCAGTTAGTGTAACCAAGTTTTGTATGACTTCATTCATAAGTGTTCTTCAAAATTAGACAATCTGTCTTTCTCCACATGCTGGAACATTTTAGCAGTAATTCTAAACTACCTCAAATACATGTTGTAAAATGTTCTGCATCTGTGTGGTTTCTATATTCCAAATATGTGTGTGTGTTTCCATATTACAAATGTGCATGGCAGAACCTAATAAATCTAATGGCTACTGCAGTGTTGCACATTAATATTTTGACCATAAGTCTAGGCAACAGGCAGTATTTTACTGCTTTTGAACGTCACATTATATGCAACCATTATAGAAGCAGGAAGAAAAATAGTGTAGCAGATCAGTTATTAGATTAACTACTGGTTACAGTGATAACTAAGTGCAAGACTATGGACAAGCTAAACAGAGTGCTATGGACTGGCAAAAGGGACTTGCAAAATCTCAGAAAGGCTTTGTGCTATTTCTTCCATCATACTCCTCATGTTAACAGTCTACAATGCTGAAAGCACTAACACACTGAAGTGCACTAAAAGACTGAAGTTACGTTGCGGTACTGAGGGAACGGGATACCTGGATAGAGCATGGCAGACAATGCCATGTCATGTAGTGAATGTGGAAAAAATTGCCATGATGAGTTATTACAGCATGCCATACTATGTGAGAGCTTTAACAACTCAAAACACTTGGCAACAAAGGCAGCCAATTATGTTAGTTAGCAATACTCAAGTTATACACTTTAATCAAAGGACAGAAGAGAGAAGGAAAGAAGGAAGAAACCCCTTACAGACAAAAAAACACCCCTAAACAAACAAACAAAAAAGATCAAAGTTAGAAGAGAAGCTTAAAAATCAAAGGCCTAACTTAGCATATCATAGCACACTGTTTCCTGAAAGTTCAAGCTCAGATACCTAATTCACACATATGAAGCATGCCTCCTACCAAGTCCCTACATAATGCAATCATTCAACTGAATGGATTAATACTTCATGGGAAAATCCATCTAGGAAGAAGTAACACCTCAATTGGTAGAATGGCAATGCTCCAATTCACAGGATGTAATTGGTATGTCCAGGAGATAATTTACAACTCTAGAAAAACACAGTTCAGTGGGAAAATGAAAAGATATTTTTCTGGTCGGTTCAACAAATCAAATTAAAAATATCTTAATTATTTTATATTAAAATATGTCATTTCATATCAAAAACAAAGAACATGACAAGATGGGGTTATATCTGCATACACATCTTGGAATGTTTCATTGCAAGCAGAAAGAAAAATTGTATTTGTTACTTGATCTGATAGGAATTGTTATCAAGCAATGAAATGTACAAGGTGGACAACGCAATTTGAAACAAGACTAAAAAACAAGCTGTTCTTTTACAAGGAAATGTCTCATTCAAATAATCAAGTGTTACTGAGGCTATCATCTCTGACATGGAAATACTTAATGGCAGCTTAGTTTGTGAAAGGAAGAATTCTAAGTACACTTACATAAATCAATGAAGTCCAAAAGCCAGTAACTTCGTTGTGCAATGATTCGTCTGCACTGTTTAAAAAGAAAAGTTTTTTGGGGAGAATTTTGTTATCTTATTACTTTGAAACATAAGTAAGTTACCTCAGAACAAATAAAATACGGTAACATACTCCACACTATTTCCCCATGGGACAATGAAGCATGAACATGTGGTTATTTATTTTTCTACTAAAGAGAAATGTCTTTCACATTTACTGTGGAATAAGACTGTGAAAACAAGCAGAACAGCTAACCCACAGTAATGACTCCCAGCAATAAACTCTTCATATGTCAAACCTCTAAATGAGCAATAACTACACAAATAACATTGTTGGGTTGTTTGATTTTATTTTTTTTCAGGTGCTGCTCTCTCACAGATTGCAGTTAATATGCTTTCAATGGCTGCTGAACAATTCCAAGCACAGGCATCCCTAATAAACAACAAATTAATTTTGTCATGGTTTTGTATAGAGAAGAGTATGATGATGGAAAATATTTGGAGACAAGGGATAGTGCATTAAGATACGAAAGAGCTTGTAGGAGGTTTTATTTAACTTGTTTATTAAGACTGGAATTCAGCTCAGCACAAATCTTCCTGTGATTTGCTGGAAAAAGTCTTCAGTCAAATGCAGAACAGCTGTGCTCTCCTACAATTGCACTAAACAACAATATCCCTCATAGCGTTCTACCAAAAAAAGGGCCAATTTGGCTGAATGTAGTTTTGGGGATAGAAACCTGTAGCATGCATCTAAAAATGATGTCATTTTGGCTTATTTTCCGTGGGTTAAGAAAGAACTTTGTATCTTGTTCCCCTCATGGGTTCAGAAGACCCTATTGTAGTGAAGGTGGTGTTGCCCATCTGTGGTAGCTGAGAAATAAGCCAGGCTGATTTTTCTTAAGCCTGGAAGAAGATGTGCTTGCACTTGCATGGTGCAAAGCACTGACAACTAGAACAGGCGTAGTTAAGAGAAACACTGTCAGAAGCTTTGGGCTGAGTCCCAACTACATGTGACATTAGGCTCAGTAGAACATCAGCCTAGACTGTTTGAACAATAAGAAATTGAACCACCTAATGCATTCCCTGCCAGAAAAATAATTGAAGTTCTGCCCTTATTGGGAAAGCAAGAATCTCCCATGCAGTGAAGTGGTCAGACTTACAAGTGATGGATTTTTCATTAGAGCATCTCTTGGGGCGTAAAGCTCTGAATCGGTTCAGAACTGCTTTTCTGCCAGGTGACATCAGCATCCAACCAAACTAAACAAGCAAAGCTTACATGAAACTGTGCGTTCCTCCTTCTGATGTTCATCAGTAGCATGAACTACAGGCTTCCAAAGGGTTCTGTAGACCAGGCAGAGATGGTTTATGTTTTGTTTTATAGTCTGCGGACAAGAAATCAACAGAGAGGTATGAGAGTTAGAAAAAAAAAATTCAGCACTAGTGGGATTTTCAGCCTATTTCATGTCCTGAAATAGGTTTATTAGTACACCAAAACACTGTCTGCTATATAACTAGCAAATCAGAAATTATTAACCTCCCAAAAAGGCATGTACCTCCTTCCAGACTGAGATATTAAAAAACCTGCTCAGCTATTATTTGATGCAGTATTATCCTCACTTCTGTCAACCAGATAACTATCTCAGAATTCAGCCTGTTCATCTGGAATTTAGAAATTAAGTCCTCTGAAGCAGAGAAAGAAACAGGAATGATTCTGTAGTGCCACATTTCCTGGGATCAATACAGTGGTATCCTAGCAAAGAAGCACTTAAGTACTTAGAGAGTGTGATTATCTATATTTTGAGAAAAATTGTGATTGGAGGTCCTTTGGGGTATAAATACATGAAATAAAGGTGTAGAACCTGCCCAGTTACTTGAAAAAATAGATTAGAAATACAGTTTACTTCTTAAAATAATGAGGATAAATACCTAGCAGATTACCTAAGGGTCTGGCAGACCAAATATCACTGCAAATGTTTGTCTGTTTCTAACATAAATGCTACAACTCAAATGAGAGTTAGTCACCACAATACTTCTGCTTATTTTTTCACTGGCAACTTACATTCATAACAGTTGCACTGGTTTTACAAGCTGTTCATTGGTTGTATGTCGCAAGGGCATTAATAACTCATATTCAGTGAATTCATAAAGCAGTTGGTTTAGAAATTAATCACAGTCTTTAATTTAATCATCTTTGTGTATTTGATAGTATGAGTGCATTAAGCTCTCAGTACAGTATCTATTTTTCAGAAAATCCCAAGGAAACTATTTTGAAACCCAAGGATTGCCACGGAAATGCCAGCTCGTAACACAATATAGTGCTGTTTGCAATTTGTACTGTGCTAGCCTGAATGGTGTTTCTCAGGAGCAAGTCAGCATGGGAGAGATGGGAAGGTAGTTTCTTACCACATCTCCAGTGTCACTGTGCAAATGAAAATGTCCACTTTGGGTGACAGGCTATGTTTTCTCATGACATATCTTTGGGGTTAAATCTTTTAGACACACCAAAAAAAAAAAAAATTAATTCCACCTCCTCCTTTCAAGCTGCCTTCTGTCGGAGGCAAAACCATTATGGAACCAGCCAAAAATCAGAAACTGCAGTTTTAATTAATATTTTGAAAAAGAGGTCTTAGAGAGAGAAAAACACACACACATCTTTTCCTTTTTTTTTCCCTCTCTCTAAATCCAGGCAATATTTTTTTTTAGGGATACCTACTCAATTTGTTCCCAAAAAGAACCCTTTGTTTAGTTTTGTTTTGTGCGTTTGGGGAGGGGAGTTTGTTATGTTAATTCTTCCTCCGTTATTCTTATGCCTGCACATTATACCCATAAATACATAACATGGTCGCTCTAAAAACCTGTAAAACTTTTCAGTAATAGTACCAAAAACAAGAAAACAGGGAAAATAAGGACACACCATTAAAAGCAAGATTCCTATAAAGTTCTGTCTTTCCCAGCTAGGTGTGATATTGTTTATGAAGCAGAGAAGGATACTCATTTTCTGGCTTACAATGCTCTGTCTGCCCTGGGAAATTTAATCTAACTAACAGTAGGCAAAAATATACTTTGACCAGACTTCACATACTGTGAAGAGAGGGTTGGGACATATCTATTTTTAAGCAAAAAGTTTCTAAAATAGAATCATTTTTTTGTTCCTGCTCAGTAAAGAAAATAAAAAGTATTACTTGTGGTAAGCCACACAAAAAACAAAAATCTGTTGGACTTTGGGAAGAAAAAACAAATGCAGCAAGAATACACCCAGTAGCAGATTCCAAATGTAATAAATCTTTTTTTCTCTCTTCTATTTTCCTTTTTTATTTTTGAACAGCAAGGAGTGTCAAATTCTAACCTTTTGCCTGAAGAAGCACAAAACTACTCATTTCCTTTCTCCCAAGTATGGACATGTGAAGAGAAAGGATCAGCTAACAAAATAAAGCAGTTTGACTTTACACTGCTTTACCTCCACCAGTTAAGAAACGTGATCAAGATGCCATTAGACCTGCAAGTTGTCTCTCCAGCTTTCCAGCACATTTACATACACGAGCAAAATATGGAGTATAAGCTACAGTTCAGATTATTTGATGTATGGCTGTCACCCACAGAAGGAACTTCCAGGATTGTGTTGCTGATTTAGGATTTGATTTGGTTGTGTGGCGTGCCTGCACAAGGCATCATCTCTTATCCCTCTTGAGAAACAGAAAGTATGTATCTTCTTTCCATTCTTACTTGAATGCCTATACAATGTTTTCCTTGTATGATCAATCATCTAGTGACAGTATAGCCTAACAGAATTAACGAAGAACTGAAAAACAAGAACTCATTCTCGATTCATCATTAAAGGAATTCTCGGTTCTTGACAACACTAATAACTCTCTGTGAACATTTCCCAGCTGTGTCAGACAGACAGCTGTAATTTTAGGATTTCTTAAGAGGCCTCCTTTTCTTTTTCGCAGCTACATGGATCATTCAGATATGACTATAGTGCAATCTATTAGCTCATTACATATCTAAGTTATACATTAAAGTTTAATAGGTTTGTGTGACATCATTGCTAACTGAACTTATATTTTTACTGTCCTAAATAGGTCTGTCTTTATCCAAAATGTATGCAGAATTATGTTTGAAGGTCAGAAACATGACAGATAATTTGGAAGTTTATTCCACACTGCAGTTTCCTTGGCAACATATTCTATAATTTTCGCATGCCACAAGAAGTCCAATGATCATGCAGCTTCTGTGTTAGATCCTACATCAAATTATCCTTACTGTCACCAAGAGATTTGTTTTCAAAACTAGGTGTTACACTATATTGTGGCATTTGTGTCAGCAATGAGAAAGGCACCACATTTGTTCTTTTGATGTGGTATGTTACCCTTCTTGTTCTATAAATATGTATGTATAAAAAACAAAGCCTTAACCATAACATTTAAGACTTAAGTGCCTGTATAAGATTCAACTGTGGAAAGCAACAAAAAAAAGAAAAATTCTTCAAGAGGAAAAAAGTGCAGCTCTGTCCTTGTGAGAGGCTACACCAATTCTGCAAAGTGGCAGAAACTTTATGTCTAACCTTCCAAAGTTCCCACATCTCCATGAACCACTAGATGACTTTCAAAAGAAGAATGTAGAGCAAAGATTGAGCTATGTTTTGCAAAATCTGACTGCACAAAAGTTTGGGTTTTTTTTTTAATTGTTAAAATTAATTTATTATTTTGGGAATGTTACTTTCTCTACATTTTCTGCTTCCTCTTGTGACAATAATATCCACAAATTTTTATTTCAAACATATATGAAACAGTGGTAATATCAAATAGCTTCTCAAAATTACTTTAGAAAAAGAATATTTCCCCTCAATGCTAACTGGTCTACAAATGCCTTTCTAAGGCAAAAGAAACACTGCCAAATTATACATTTAGGAGAAAAACAGTTAATCTTTCTTGATATTATTAGAGATTAGATTTTACACACCAAACATTAGTTTTCAAGTAATGCCAACTATCTTTTGGTAACTTCCAACCAAGTCTGAGGAATGCATGGGATTTCCCAGTACCTGCAAAACCAAGAACAACTTGAGTTGCTCCTAAGAGAGAAAAAACCCTTGGCCATACTGATCTGGATGTAAAAACGTAATGTAACGCCTGGATAAAAAAGATTTAGTTGTTCAGATACTTGAACAATCTTTTAGCTGATTACACTTAAATTACATAGTTTAGGAAAAGCATCATATCATTATGTACACAGATAGGCCTTCTGTTTTCTTTATCAGTTTTACTGAAATGCCACTCAAGTATATATATCTGTATTTGTATGTGCTGGCACAGGCGCAGACATATATGACCTCTGCTCAGAACCAGAGACTGCTCAAACCTCCACCCTACATTATGCTTTGGATGCAACAGACATGACTAATAAACACTTTATGATGTCTCATGCTTTACCATTGATTATTATTTAACCAAAATCAATCTAGCCACAGGGTCCCATTTTTAAAATGAGATTTATTATCTACAAATAGGTGTGCAAGCCACCTCTATTTTTTCCTTTTTTTCTAGTCCAAACCAGACTTTCTTTATTCTTTAATTCCATTCCTAAGCAACCCTCCTACTTTAGAGACAGAAGCCCTAAAATGTAACTCTTCATTGTTTGTATGAGAGAGTTTCACATTCCTCTGTAGGGCCAGACAAATAGTTATAGTCAGACACAGCAATAAGTGGAACTGTTCCCTGCCATAGAAATCCAGAGTGAGTCCAACCAATATGCCTTTTACATGGGATATGAGTCAATCTGCATTGGAATACTTAGCAAAGTCTCAGTAACTATTGAAAAATACCATTTACTGAAATGCTACTGGAGGCAGAGAGAGATGAAGTTCAGTCTGGCTCAGCTCAACAGACCAAGATGCATTACAGTTGGAGTCATACCTGCAAGTCTTGCCAGATCATTCACCGTATTATACAAAGCCCCCTACTGTGGCTGGCTGCATGGGAAGCAGTAATGTCAGCTAGTTTGCTGCTGGACTGTCTGGAGACCATTTTACAGTCTAGCGCATTGAACACTGGATGTAGACTTATACATGTCCTTAGGGGTACAGAGGTCTCAAGCTGACTTCCCATGCACAGTACTCTGCAGTGTGAGCATTTCATCCACTGCCTTGCTCAGGCCATGAAGTCGGACTGAGGCTGCATCTAGAAAACAGAATTTTGAAAGGATGAACTACTGAGTTTCTCTTGATTCTATCAGGGGAAACCTTGTATGTACTTTTGTTTGGAAGAAACGTATTTTTGGGTAAGGCTATCTTCCATTTCCATTTTGTTCTGCTAGTACTTCATGCGGTACTCTTATGGAAGAGAAACCAAATTTTCCCTATATTTGTGCATGCCTTAGTCTGCTTTGGTTTATTGTAACTTAGCAATGAATTGATCCAAGTGCTTTTAATTCAGGCAATTGGCAATTGATTTAAACTTGACTTAGTTACTTTGTTGATTTAGTTCAGGAACACCACAAAATTATTGACTTCTATCTGGAAGCAAATACAACACAAGAAGTCTTGTACATTATTTCTGTAGGCCACTGAAACCTGTCTGACCAAGGAACATTACTGAAAAAATTAAAACTTCAGAAAAAGGTTTGTTTTACTGGACCTTGGGCAAAAGAGATGGAACCAACCTTATATTGTAAACTTTGAAACTGTCTATATCATATTAACCATGGCCTAGGTTGCATCTAGAACAGTGTGGTCAGTAGGTTGAGGGAGGTGAATCTGTCCCTCTGCTCTGGTCTCATGAGATCCCACCTGGAATACTGCATCCCTCTCTATGATCCTCAGTACAGGAAAGATATGGAGCTGTTGGAGCAAGTCCAGAGGAGGCCACAAAGATGATCAAGGGACTGGAGCACCTCTCCTATGAAGACAAGCTGAGAGAGTTGGGCTTATTCAGTGAAGGCTCTAGGGAGACCTAACTGGGAGACCCACCAGTACTTAGGGTCCTACAGGAAAGTGGGAGAGGGACTGTTCATTAGAAAGTGTAGTGATAGGAAAAGAGAATGGCTTCAAACTGAAGAAGGGTAAGTTTAGATGTTAGGAAGAAATTCTTTACTGCAAGGGTGGTGAGGCATTGGAACTCAGGTTGCCCAGACAGGCTGTGGAAGCCCCATCACAGAATCACAGAACTTGGAAAGGACCTCAAAAGATTATCTAGTCCATCACCTGTGCCCGAGCAGGATCATCAAGATTAAATCACATTGGAACGTGTCCAGATTGGTCTTGAAAGTCTCCAGAGAAGGAGACTCCACAACATCTCTGGGCAGCCTATGCCAGTGCTCTGTCACCCTCACAGTGAAAAAGTTTATCCTTACACTCACATGGAACTTCCTATGCTCCACCTTGCACCATGGCCCCTTGACTTATCACTGGCCATCATTGAGAAGAGCCTGGCTCCATCCTCCTAATGCTCACCCTTTACATATTTATAAACATTAATGAGATCACCCCTCAGACTCCTCTTTTCCAAGCTAGAGACCCAGCTCCCTCAGCCTGTCCTCATAAGGAAGGTGTTCCACTTCCTTAATCATCTCGGTGGCACCGGACTCTTTCAAGGAGTTGTATGTTCTTCTTGAACTGAAGGGCCAAGAACTGGAACTGAGGGGTCCAGAGCTGGTCCAAACCTGGAATTGTTCAAGGACAGGTTGGATGAGGCAACCTGATCTAGTAGAGGTGTCCTTGCCTATGGCAGAGGGGTTGTAATTTGATGATCTTTGAAGTCCCTTCCAACCCAAAACATTCTATGATTCTATGATCCCTGTTTTGAACTGCAGTCAGTAAAGACTTGCTCTTACCTTCCTGAAGAGAAGTTATACAATGCCTGTGTGGAGAAAAAAGTTTGTGGTGTGCTTCTGGGTCTGATCCTCATCTTTCTTAGTGTAAATCAAAACTAATTCCATAAATATAAACTGTCTTACCACATAAAAGGATTTCACAATCAAGCTTAATAGGATAGTAATGCAAATTTATAATCATGATGAATAATTGCTAGTAAATTGCCATAAAATTATCTTGAGTCACTTTACCAGTGTATCTGTAAATGTTTTCATAAGTATGTTCTGATTTTATTAGAAAGCCAACTGCTAGACAACACAGCATGAGGGCAACATCCAACTGCATGGTCTTCTGCTAGCTCAACCACAACAGTTTAAAAGAAAAATACAACTTTAGGCCTGGATACACACTGTGACCACACTCTGTCTGTTCCCTGGCAGGATTAACACAAATCAAACACATTTGACATACAGCCACTAAATTCTGAAACAAAACATGTAAATAAATCTTTACTAGTTGGGAGAAATGTTATGGCTGATATGGGGCTTTAAAAAGAACAAAGTTCTTCCTGTTGTCTTGAACTTCTACTGAACGGGGTTTTGGCAATGCATAACATGATAGGTCAAGGTTCCAGCTAAAGATAAGATTGACCAATTCCAACACAATCTTAAATTATCCTGAATTTTTCCAACAAGGCTGTTCCTGTGTAGTAACATTCTTATGTTCAATGCACTCAGAAAAAAACTTCCATTGAGGAAGAGACATGGAAGCCCCATCCCTGGAAGTGTTCTAGGCCAGGTCAGAAGGGGCTTTGGGCAACCTAATCCAGTGACAGTGTCTCTGTCAATGGCTGAGGGGTTGGAACTAGATGATCTCTGAGGTCCCTTCCAACCCAAAGCATTCCATGATTCTGTCATTCTATGATTCTGTGGAAATGAAGTCAAGAGAGGTTTTCCTACTAAACAAATAAAGCTAATCTGATTTTCTGCCTAGCCACTTCATGAAGCATGAAAGATTTAGGCAGAAAATCAGATTAGTTGCCTCTAAAAAAAAAAGAAAAAAAAAAGGCAGCAAACAAGAAAGTGGACATCTGGCAATATCTGTAACAAACAAACAAACAAACAGTAAGTAATGATTCTGTTTAAGTGTAAATATAAGTCTCATCATAACGTGGTCAGTTACAGACCTACACAAACATCCACAGAAGAAAGTTCATGACAGAAAAGACACATTACGCAGTCTCCTAAGTTTGGAACCTACTGTACTGAGTCAGAAGGTCATTAAAGCCTGCAGAATTTGAGCAGTATCCATATACAGGACTCTGGCTGGGACTTGTGAACATACACTTGGAGAGCAGTTCCAGCTTTAAAGCCCTCTAAGAAGGTTTACTGGACATATGTAGTTTCCCAGAAATATTTGTGTTTTCCAGCGGGAAATGGCATCCATAACTTCAGGCTGGCTCACAGCCCTAAAAAGACATCTATGTCTCTATGTCTCATTCAACTAGAGGGTTTCTGGGTATTCCCAAACTGAAATATGGAATCTTTTTTTTTTTTGTGAGAGCCAAGGTTCAAAAAAAAAAAAAAAAAGCTGAAAATATACTTTTCCTGGAGCTCCATACACACAATTCTTCACCCTGGGAGTTTAATTCTTCAAGACATACACACAACAACATACACAGAAATAGGAAGAGGAAGACCCCACAGGAATCTGAAAAGAGATAGACATAAAAGGCTAACTAAAATAGACATCTATGCCCTTTCTCTCTGTGGTAGTTTTCACAACACTCCAGACATATATTTACGCTCTAATCAGAGATAAAATGCCTAGGATTCCTCTGATCCTTAGTTGTGTATTTAATTATGGTTCTTCTATTCAGAGTTTACTTGTTTTTATTTACTTTCCTTGAACCTATAGTTAAACTGTTTTATTCCTCTATCATTATACTTAATCTCTTCCTGTACAAGAGCTACCTTATATTCTAAGAGACATATGACCCCACATATCCTCTCAGTGTTTTAAAGACCAGGATCAACATATTGACCTTTTGCTGTTTGAGATTTTCCACCTGCAGAGACATCTGCAGGTATTTTCCTCCCATCTTTAGTCATTGTATTGTCCCGATCCACCTCTGTCAAAGTAGTGGTCCATTTTACTCATGATCTTCTCCATCCAGCAGAGATGTGCAGCAGCCAGTTATCAACTGACAAACTCCACTTTTACTGAAGACACTTGCAATAGAACAGTATGGAAGCAAGACAACCGTAACTTGAACTAAGATTCATAAATAGTGGTTCCCAAAAAACATCACATGCTTGAACCAGACAGTGTCAACAAAGAATGATATCTGGAACTGTTATAGTCATACTAGCCACCTATTTCTTCCCAGAAGGCTTTCTGTGGGACTGAGGAGATCATGGAAAGGAATATTTGCTTCCTTTTAGTGTCGGCTATTGTGAAGTGGAGAGACATGTGTACAGTTCATGGTTACTTTGTTTCACTTTATTTTAAATCTGAGATGAAGGGGCAAGGTACAGATAGCCTAGTTTAAGACAGTCAGAGATGGATTTCAGAAGGAAAATGAATATAGTGTAGATTCTGGTATTTCTAGAAAAAGTCATTTAAGATCAAAAATGAGAAATTAAAAAAAAAAACAAACCAAAACTCACATATCTTAATTAACAAGTCCTTGGCAAGAAATCTCAAAATATCTTCAGTAATCAATTGGAGAAAATTGTTTCAATACATTGGAATGATAATAGCAGGGCCCCCAGGAAAGGACAGGATAGGAATTCTTTTCCCGTGAAGGGAAGGAACTGTAGTTACTTCACGTGGGTTTGCCAACCAATGCTTAAGGAATCAAGAAAGGTTTCAAGAAAGGTGATGAATAAGAATGGTGCGGCTTGATTTAAAGTTTTAAGCATAAAACTGTCTACAGTGTTCCCTACTGCTGCATCCACTCTCTGAGAATGATTTATTTGATCAAAAAGAATAAAATGCCTTTCTGTGTTGGATACTGAAAGTGAAAAAAATCCAGAGTAGATGTGCCACTGCCAAGAAATGATTTTCAGGTAAAGACCCGTAAGAAATATATGTCAGACATTTCAGTGCAGACTTCTAATTTTTCCTGATGTTGATAGATGCTTCCAATGAAGTCAGAGTGCTCACTTTGTTCTGATGGAAGAATGATACAAGCTTTCAGATGAGCTCTTCTGTAAGTATGGGAAAGATTTTTAAGAGAAAGATTGATATCCTGCAAAATTCACATGTGAATATCTGTATGTTCCTTGTTAATGAAAATACAGAACACATAACTTCTTGATTCTAATTTTATTCTTAATGAATCTATAACAGCTAGAGATAATTGCAGAATATATGCCTGAAATGAAGGCATATCCAGGCTGGGAATAAATACTCATATCCTCTTGCAAACTGATTGGGTTTGTTGTTGTTGTTGGTTTTTTGTGGGTTTTTTGTTTGTTTGTTGTTTGTTTTAATTTCTCCAAGCCAATGCTGCAAAAAATTAAGCCTAAACAAATAAATGGAAATCAACAACAGAAAACTCATGACTAAAATTATGATAGTAAACCAGTCTACATGAGCAATACAACAGAAAAAATATTTGATTCTGAAGCATCTAGGAAGGCTTTATAGAGGGCCAGGTTAAAGAGACTGTACAAATCATTAGCATATTTTCTTAAGTAGAATATGCTATGCCAAGGAATTGCTCACATTATTTCCACTTATGCATTCCTAAGATAAAAATTCTTCTGCGTATCATTCATTATGAATGCTTCTAGTTGAAGACAGTTTTCTTACCTTTTATGGACAGTTAAAAGATTCACCTGCTTTATTTTGTTTTATGTAACAAAACCACATTATCTTTTTTTTTCCTGTAATATATAGCATCCTGTTTTTAAAGGCACAACTTGAATGGCATCTATAAAGCCAAGTGTGTCTTCAATTTCTGGTTGTGCTTTCTTGGTACTGGTTGTACAAAGTAGCCTATTACTATCAAGATACAGTAGTAAGCTTATGTCTGCTAATAGAAAAGAAAAAAAAAGGGAAATGGTCTAAAGCAGTGATTTTCAAATAAATACAGATCATCTGTAAAAGTGCTGCTGTTTTTGCCAGTCAACTGTCCCATTTCTTTGCTCATTTACATCAGCTATGTCATTCAAGCACCTTTTTTTTTAAGATCTTTCTTGAATCCCCAGTACAGTATTATTCCTTTATAACATACTCCTAACCAAGTCTATCAAAATCTACTTTGTCACATTTGAGGACAGAGGGAAGTCCAAGACCAGCAAAGTCCAGGATTTGGGTAAAAAATTACATTTTTTTAAGTAAATCACTGCTACAAAGCAGTATGCTTCTACCACAGAAATAATCAGCAGCATTCCTTGTAAGAAAAAGAGGAAGGATTTAACTTGTGGATGACAATAGCAATAATAATACACTTTGATTTGCGGTGATACTGCGAATGACACTAAATTCATAAGTCATCAGGTTTACTCTTCAGTCCACAAAGCAGCATGGGAGGCAACAAAGTCTGAAGGATATTCTCAGTAACATAAGGAGTTATGAATGTTGTTCTTTGTCCTCTGCTGCAGTTCAGCCATCTGGCACACCTCAGGCAAAACTGCTCTGCTGCACAAACTAATCCTTTCTATCATCTCTTCTTCAGTTGCTCAGTGTTTGTGGAAGGCCATAACGCCCTCTCCCACTGCTTTCATCTTCTGGCTGCAGCAGCCTTACCTTCCCCTCTTGCTGCTTACAGTTCTCAGTCACTTCCACATAATGGGACAGATTCTGAACACCATTGACGCAATAAGAGTGATTTTTGAAAACAGAGTGACTAATCAACTGTAAAACCTGACAGGTTTTGTGCATTGCTCTGCAGGAAGGATTTCCCAAAGAAATTGAAATCTACAAAAGTGCTGGTCTTCTATCTACGCCTAGAAACACCAGGATGTGGACATTTTTCTGTTTAAATCAGTTCGACAGAGTACCTCTTCACATTTGTGGTCCTGGACCAGACTGCAACACACAACCTACCTGTTCCTACAGGAAAAAGAGCTGTTGGGGCTATTGAGGCTTTCAAGGAGCTTGAGGCAGGTCGAGATAGAACGTGCTGAGCCTGAATCAGTTTTAAACAAATACATTTCCTTTTGCCTAAAGAGTTGTGCAACATAACTGTGACCAACCTACCCACACATACTTCTCCAGTGGGCACAATTCTTTGGGAATAACTGGACAAAAAGCAGCAATTGTCTTGCTTCTTCACAGGAGATATGGATGATTGGTGTACCAAAATTCAAGTTATCCTAATTCCCAGAAAAGGGAGCTGTACAATAGACATTTCAGGGGAGAAGTGTGTTGGCAAGGAAAGGGAAGTATGGGGTCATGGTACCCAGGTATAGAGAGGAAAAAGAAGGATGCTGGAAACATTAATTTCCATCTTGCTGCTTCTGTGAATGCAGTGAATCACCAGAGCATACATAATTCTCAGACTAATCTGAAGTTTCAGGCCTTAAGACCCTGTTTACTTATTTTTTTTCTCGAGTAGAAAAAAAAAAGTAATTTATTTTCTTTAATCTGGAAGATCATAAGTATGCTATAATATTGTACGAGCAAACAATGAGACACTTTCTATAAAAGGGAGTGATGTGAATCTGAGTATGGTCAGCCAGTGTTTATGGGGCTATATTGTTTTAAACAATTTTTGGAAAATGTGTTATAACCAGCATTTCAAACATGTCTCATGCTCAGAGTAAAAGAGGCTTTCCTGTATTAATTCAAGGCACTCTGAAGCCCAGACACAACACAACACTCAGCAGCTCATAAATTTGTCAATGGATGAATTTAGCTTAATAAAAATAAGCTGCATGAATTATAGGTGTGGGAAGGAGCCACACCTATATTTTTAAAGTTGCCGTGAACCTTTCCAGTGGGTTGTAACTTGTTAAAACTTTGCCAAATATTAACTTTCAGTTCAGAATTTTTTTTTAATTTTAGCTAGAAACTGCATGGGCAGTTACCTGCTACTTGAGCTATTTGGGGAATTTTCAGTCAAAACAGCTCAACAATTTCTGAGGGCTAGTGAGGGACAAAANAAAAAAAAAAAGAAAAAGCTTTTTATGTCCAGCATGATAACTTTCCTTGCTCTTAAAGATGATGAAGGGTTCCCATGCTTCGATGCAGAACATCCCCTTTCTAACTCCGTGAAAAAATCCACCGTACCTTGTCCAAAGGTATGACAAACATTTCAGGATGCACAATTACTACATGAAACTATAGTAGACATTTGCTAATTAGCAAATGTCTCCTAAACTCTCTGTGTACACTGAGCACATAGTAGCCCTGAGCTAAGCAAGTGTCACCCTTTTAATTGGGGTTCACAGCTCCTATGGGGAATTCCAATGCTGCTGGGGCACAGTGGGGTCTGGTGACTCCCTGTGTCTGGGAGTAGAGAGAGTGTGCTGTGGGCTGTCCATGGCAGAACCCAGGTCAGGGCTTTCCAGCCAGGGCCCACGTCCTCCACTCGAAACACAAAAGACAAATGCAAACTATGAAGAACGAAGGCGGGAAAAATAAGAATAAGGAAGAGAGTGGAGTAAGAGTGAGAAAAATAGGATAGTAAGCTGGAGACAGAGATGGGTTTGCAACACAACCTAGGAGATAGTCTTGGACATGAAAGGAAGAAGTGTTTGGCTCATCAAGGTCACATTTCTTTGCAAGACATGGAAAGGAATCCAAAATTGCTGAACCTAAATACATTTTGGCATTCAATAAGCTGTAAAGTTAATGCCTGAAGTGATACTGAACAAATAGAATGATAGCCTGACAGCCTACTACATTAATCATGTATTCCTTATTAATTTGTGTCATGGAGGTCTATGTAATGTGTCTAAAATCTATGTCCTGACAGTAGCCAATGGAGCTCTCAGAACTATACCACATAAAGAAGATTCAGGGTGCTTCAATGTCCACTTTTAAAAGTAACTGTAAAAAAGCCCCTAAAATGAGTATATTGTAAAATGGTTAACATTGCAAATTCAAGCATAGAAAAGTTAGGGTTAAGCTGCCATTGTGGCATAGAGATATTTGTGTTGTGATACCATTTGCAGCAAAACTGACTTGAAAATACCTGGAGTTAGTGTAGCTGGCTAGGAGACAATCAGTTTGGACTGTCTTGGATTCCTTCCAAAAAATGTGTTCATCCCTAGTAGAATAAGCCAACCCTGGGACTCAAATAAGTCTTCACACATTTTTCAGGTTATATACATCAGTTTAAGAATGCCATTCTGTCAAAGTTTTCATGTTAATACTTGAGGTGTGGCAACCAGGGAAATATCTGGAAATGTGACTTTGAAACTGAATGGCCAAAGGAAGGAAATAAAAAACACACCAAAATTTAGAGGTATATGATACAGAGGCAGTAACTGGAATTAACTTAATGAAAAAAACAACTCAATATTGGAAACAAATATGTTAATAGTTTCCTCAGAAATTGCTAGATAATAAAAAGGCAGCTGAGTCTGTGTCTGTTTCAAGCACTCAGCTGCAGTCAGCATTAATGTTTTAAATTGATTTATTTTTCTATTATTACTATGTCTATGCGAAGATGTGATCCACAAAGATTCAAACGTATTTGGAAGGGAAAAACTCAGTTTCACCAAATTACAGCCACCTTTAATACAAAAACCCTCTCAAATGGGCTTTCCACAACATGGAAATGCTTTAATTTAGTGAAGAGAATGAAGTGGAGAATAATTTTCTCCAGTTAAAAACATATAAGTGATTTAGGTAGCCTAATGCAATTACCAGAACTGAAATTTGTACGACAAGCAAAGATTAAACACTTGGCTCTTACTAGCTATTCCTTGGACTCCTTTAAACCCATAAGGGACATATTGTCAGGTTTGTATCTCCGTTTTACTGGGCCATGTCTGAAAGGGCACTTGTTGCTTCCATGCTTCCATAAGAAAGACCCAAGCACTCATCCACTTTTCCCAGCTATAATAACATTGGTTTGGTTCTCAATTTATTTGCCAGCATTTCTTCCTTTGACACCCATGTTTTTGTGGAGGTTTCCTCTCCATCACTGTCAATTACTTACTCTGGTAGAATATCTCACACTTTCTAGTTTATCAACAGTTTTCTGCTATATACTCTATTTGAAATACAAGATGAATAGTCATTTTGAATCAGCTCTTCAGTTCTTGTGAATAGTTAGACTAATGTACCAGAGAAGTAATATTACTTTTGACTGCATTCATACAATAAAAATGGAAAAAACATTTCCTGACTGTGGGCAAGGCATCTGGATCAAAAGCCCTGTCTTATATCTCACCTGGTGTTAAGTTTAAGAAAAATCAAACATTCTTTTCCACAATATTGCAGTTTATAAGAAAACAAGAACATAGTAAGAGAGAATTCTATATTTTGTAACTAAAAATTATAAACACAATAAAATTTGCATCATAAAACAGTGGGCCTGATATATGGATTTTGTAGCAAGGGAAAATTTTAAGAAGGAGGAGATGCATGTCAACTAGTACGGTCAGATTGTTCTTCCATTAAGCTATATTGTAAAGTGTGTTTCTCTCTTCTTTGTTGCATTGTTGGATTGCTAAATCATGATTTTCTTAGCAGCTCTCACTCCCTTGTCAGGATTTTTGGTCTGCATTGTCCAAAGTAGCTCACTAGTTCCAGTGGTTTGTAGATGAAAATGTGTATTTTCTGTGTAGCCCAGTTATACCCAAACACCTCATGTAGCTCTCAGTTTTTTGATGCCAGCTGAAGGTTTTACTCCTCAAAGTAAAATAAATGAGTAGATCAAGTCACCAGGACAAATGTGGGAATTCAGGTATAAATAACAGAAACAATACCACATCATTTTTTTCCTGACATTTTCTGTATCGTAACCTCCAATAGAGACTCCCACTGTTTCTGCTGTTACTGGCTCTTGATTATTCCTCATACCATTCCTCTGAATCACGGAGTCTATTATTTAGAAACTCTTGATCTGAGTGCTACCATTTCTCCTTCTGTTCCCACAACTGAACAACTAAAATTTTCAGTGAGGGAAAACAAAAGGAACAAAGGAAGTGTTTCATGGATGTTAGAAGAAAGATTCTAATGCTCAGAGCTCATGATAATTATCACACAGTTTTGCAACACTAAATTGAACCAAATCAATAGGCAAAATGAAATTTTCCAAAAAGAAAAGGAATATTGTCCTTGAAAGCTGAACATATCAATGTATATATGTGGTGAAGAGCCATGTCTGATTCCTATACTCTAAATGTCTCATTGAGTACAAATGAAGTGAAACACTTGTACGAAGCATCTGAGAGGCTTGCATTTTAGTATCTGTTAAAAAAGTTCTCCCACAGTGCCTTTTTCATAAGCAGAAAATTGAAACTGCACATATGCTTGCACACATGTATGCATTCATGCCTGTGAATTGGTCACAAAAAATAGGATATACCCTCATACATATACAAACATATGAATTATGTATTAATTGCAGGCATTCATTATATTTTTGGTTGGATGCTTTTATGCATGTGATAGCAAAAACATTCCTTAAGGCTGTACTGCTATGCTAGTAAACACAGTGTCAAGACCAGACAAAGAGCCAGTTTAGTAGTTCTGCTCTATAAGCTGGAGTGTACAGAAGTGTCTCCATTTTCCTCCACAGTTGAATTTTTTGGATCTACCCTCCCTCTGTGTTCTGTGGCTACTTCTTAGTTACAGTATCAAGGACTAAGATTCTTAAATGATTGCCACTTTACCCTAGGAGATCATGGAAACCTGGCAGTGAGATGCTTGGTTAGCTCCACCACAGAAAAAAACATAATGCTGTGTTTTAGAAACTCAGTCTTAGAGCACAGCAACTATATCATAGGTCTCTTGAAGTTTTTCCAAATCCTATGCTGTTTATAATGTTGGCTTGATAAATATGTCTGAAAAGGTAAGGTTTGAAAAGTGCTTCCCTGGCACCAATTAACTGTTAAAAGGATGCACAGACTACTGTGGGAAGAGATTTAAACTCTCATTGTCCTCTCAGTCCACTTTCATCCAGCAAATGGATATTCCACTAATCGGTTATAGTTCAGAAACTGTTTTGGATACATTCAGCCAACATCATGTTCAAGAACGTCTGTGACCAGGATTTGTTCAAATAGCAAGACCATGTCTTCAAACATATGTTCCTCTAGAGACTACCCATGGAATAACAGCTTGATCCAATCCTGTGTTTCACAGACTGACTACAATAACACTCCTAAAGGAGATTTCAGAGATGGATCTATAGCGCTGACCAGCATACTTGGGGATTACTTATTTTTCTGTCCTATGTGTCTGTATGTACTTTTCACCTCTGGTCTTCCTGCTTGAGGGTAAAATCTTCTTTGCATTTTATAGGAAGACAAAGCAAGAACTCAACCTCTCTGGGAGAGCTTCTGTATACAACAGATAAATAATTGTCATTCTCACTACCTTGTCCTCTCAGCAACCAAACATCTAGTACGCTGCCTATTTTCATCCAACATTTAACTGACCAAAGTTAAAGTACTTGAAATTGCAAGCAATTGCCTCATCTTTCATCCTATGTGATCCTCTAGCAATAACATGTTAGAAACTCTTTCATCTGCCCCTTATTGTTCCAGGTTGGGACAAGTTTTGTTACTTCTCTCCAAAGCCTCTTTGTTGAACAAGCGGTTGGGTATTTTCCTTGGTTTTTTTTTTTTTTTTTCAAAGAGAGCCCCTTCCTTTTCCACAGGCACAAAGTCTCCCTGTTTGCAGTAGAGCTTTTCTGGTGGACCAAATGATTGCTCTAACAGACTTAGCTTTTGGCAGTAAGTTCATGCTATTCCTAATGCCTGCTCTCCTTTCAAATGCAAGTCACACACATAAATTACATCTAAGTATAATTTCTATAGGCAGACTAATCTCCTGGGAGATTAATTTAAATATCTAAATAAAACATGTTTTACATGTAAATAGCTTGCTTTAAAGTCTAAATTTTAGAAACCTCTACAAAGTTGTCAAAATAATTTAATGTCCATTGTACAATCCAGTCCCTAAGCCATAATGTTGTCCAAATTCAGATTCTTCCTTTAATTTCTTTCACAAGGACCATGAGGTATCAACACAAATAACAGCTGCATCTGAAGGCCTACTTCAGTAAAATATCTGTTAGTATTCAGCAGAATGCTTAAAGACATGATAAACTCTAAGTGATGTTTAGTTTTGTCCAGTTGCTTACACCTCATGATTAAAGAAAAATTCTTTGCTTTCTGAGTATCATCTCAGAATGGTCAATCCATCTGCTATAAAATAAACTTACTGACATTAATTTCCATTGGAATTGTAAATTGTTTGTGCCAGAGGATCTTTTTCCCTAAATAAATCTATTGAGTACTTAAAATGTTGTTAGTGCTCTAAAAATAGAGATTATCATAATTATGAATGACCATAGTGCCCATTTTCATAAACATGTTATCAAAATACGTTCATTAGAAACCACAACTGAGCATGTATATACTTTGTTTTGATATATAGGCTCTGAAAACCTCCTCAACAGCACTTACATTCATAGACACCAAATGCAGATTTTTCAATCTTTTTGCTCCAAGGTACATAAATTTTAGAGAATCTTTTATCTTGCCCAATTTTAGGTTCCCTTTAGACTTGATTCTGATTCCAATTAAAATGAAAATAATAGAATTAACATTAACAAGTCTCTTCTTGAAATATTCCTGCTGAGATCTGAAAGGGAGATGACAAACCACATGCAACAAAAATTACTCTCATGCTGTTGAAAGTCCAGTTTTACTGCCTGCTGAACTTCCATGCTGTTTAATGCACATTTTCTTGGTCTCCTGTAATCCCACAACAGGAACTTCCCATCCCAAAACCAAAGCAGACTTGTGCATTACTGGTGCTAGCCACATACATCAACAGACAATTTTTTATATTTAAATAGAAAAAGGTTACATACTACTCTTGGTCTTTGATTATAGTCTTCCATATCAGGAAGGATGATTTTTTTTTCCTTTTTTAAATCTAGCATCTCAGATTGAAAGTCAAGCTAATTTCATGTTTAGCGACTTCTAGTGCAAGACTGGCTGGAGTACTCCAGACCCTAGTCTGTGGGAAGCAAAAGAGGCAGAGCTGATAACCAGAGTTTCCCAGATCAATTCATCACAGGAAAGCAATGCTTCTTTTCCATGCATGAGAAAGAATGAGTTTGGTTTTCTGAATATGTATACAGCCATGTGGAAGTACATGGTCTTTTTTTAAGGGCTGGTATATGTTTTCTTGTTATTAGGTAAGTTGTTGGCCAGTAAAAAAGAAGTCCAATAGGGGAAATTAAAGAAGTCCGTGGGGAAAGACAGCCCTGTCCAGGAAAAGTTGCAGAAAGCATTTGTTTTCATTCTTATTACAATAATGTTCTGTTTAGCTTTTCAAGTGTGATCTCCATAGTTGTGTATATATTCCTGCCTTATGTTCAAGAAAACAGTTATTTGCATTTTGCTTTCACTCATCTTTATTTGTACTAGATGTTACTCTTAATGAGTGAATTGTGAGTGGCAGAAATAGAATGGAAGCAGTACTTTAACTTGAGATTTCCTGAAATTTTAGTCTCCCTCTCAGTCAGGAATTAATTGTTGCATTTCATGCATTTGAAAATGCATGCATGTGAAATGAGACAAACATGTTTTTTCTCAAAAATTTATTCTGTCCCATTCCTATCCTTATTTTCCTGTGAACTTTCCTTCAATTAATATTTTAAATTAGACTGTAACCCTTTGGAAGATTTCGTATTTTTAGCTCACTGCTGAAGTTTCCAAAATTATTTGTAAACCTGCCACAGTAATGCACTGGATATTTTGCTTTTGTGATTTATTTTGTCTTTTTCTGGAGATTTAGTGGAAAGAAGTGCTATTTCTGAAATTCTCAGTTTTAACCTGCAACAGTTACTTTGTTCAAGTTTAGTTCTTTATGCAGCTGATATCACCACAAAAAAAAAAAAAAAAGCAGATGAAAAAAAATTGCTGTAGAGAGCAAAAGTAACCAAACTGCCAGGGCTTTTTACAAACACTGCTTGATTATTGAATTATGTTTCAGTTCTCTGGATTTTTTTACTTACCACTGTATCTCTAATTACTGGTAAGAATGAACCATTGTACTGTTTAGATATAAATATTGCATCTGAACAAATTTAATATGTTATCTTTTCAAGACTTTTTCTGCACGTCCTAGGTTTAGAACATTGAGTATTTTTATCCCATTGGCTTGACTTTTAGCATAATCAATGGAGAAAAGTGGAATTCAGCCAATGCTGTCAAATCAGGTTTTATCTAAGTTTTGCAAATTTTCATCTAAATCATAACACTCCAACTTCACCTCCAACCTACTTTTGACTCAATTCAGTTCTTAAAAGTTTGAAAAATACACCTATACTAGAGAAGAAGCTGATCTATTTTTCCAAATTAAAACAACCTTGGCTTTGGGTTATCATGCTTAAAACGCCTCCTGTTCTACTGCTGGGCTTCCTAATTTCAGTGTCCAGTTCTAAACTGGAATCACACTGAGCTCAAAGTTTCACATCTTTGCAGTTGAGGATATTAACCTTCAGTTTTACACTCTGCCTCAAAATTATAAAAGCATAGATATTAGAGAAGAGAGAAGCATGTTAAGCAATATGCTCCATCTTCTGCCAAAATGTTATTGTTTCTACACTGTATTTTCCAGAGCTTTGTAGAAGTTCTTTTTAAATGACTCAGACAATAAGCTTCCTGTTTTCCCTTTGGGAAGCTATTCCATAGTCTAACAAATTGCTGCAATTAAGTAATGTTTTCCTTACAAGCAGTCCAAATATGTTTTGCTTTACTTCATCAAGTATCACTGGTTACTTGCCCTGTGAATACACACATGAATACATCACATACAGGGGTCATTATTAAATGTTACCACTCCTCCTGCCTGTTTACCAAATGTTCTGCCCACATGCCAAGAGTATCAGATACTACAAATAATCAGCAGAACAATAGCTGATATGCCCCTACATGTAAGGCTGTGCCCACATTATTCTCACATAAAGATTCAGCTTTTAAGATTTTTCCAACAAAAGACAAAGGATTTAGTTCTGCACCTCACTAATTTTGAAAACAAACCAAAACAAAACCAATAAGAGGCAATTTATTATGTGTTGGAGTGTGGAATTAGATCTGATCTACTACTTTTACAGCTTCCCATGGGACTGTGTAGAATACAACTGCTATCACAATTCTCTGTGGCCTTTGAATTAAAGACACAGGCTATTCCTGGAACAGGAATTTTTATCAGACTACTGTTTATATGGATGGCATCCAGATGTGCTCCAGATGAAATTCAAGTGGTTTAAGAAATTACTGTCCTCAATTCTTCAGTGTTACTCTCCTGTGCAACTTGTTGCCCTTCCAGTTAACTGACTCTTATATCAATTTCAGTTAATCCTTATTTAAAACACTGCTATCTGACAACACAATCAATTGCTTTGAGATCAATGAGATGGTTTTGCAGATAACTAGATAAGACTTTGGCTGGAGGAAGGGTTTATGCACACAAACACTGGACTCAAAACTAATAATTTCTCAACATTTGGTACCAAGTAGCACATCTTATCAGAGATGCATAGAATCACAGAATCATAATAGCCTGGACTGAAAGGGACCTTTAAAGTTCATTTAGTCCACCCACCCTGCAATGAGCAGGGACACCTTTAACTAGATGAGGTTGCTCAGAGCTTCATCAAGTCTGAATCTGATTGTCTCTAGGGAAGAGACCTCCACCACTTCTGCGGGTAACCTGTGCCAGTGCCTCACCTCCCTCACAGGGAATAATTTCTTCCTAATGTCTAATGTCTACCCACCCTGGTCTAGTTTAAAACCATTGCCCCTCATTCTATCACTACACTCTCTGATAAACAGCACCTGTCCAGCTTTCTTGCAGGCCCCCTCAGGTACTGGAAAGCTGCTATAAGGTCTCCCTGGAGCCTTCTTTTCTCCAAGCTCAGATCCCAGCTCTCACAGTCTTCATAGGAGAGGTGCTCTGGCTCTCTGATCATTTTCAAGGACCTGCTCCAAGAGGTCCATGTCCTTCTTGTGCTGTATGTCCAGCGTACATGCAAACAAAAAGCGGAGAGTGAGGATTTATAGTCATACGCAGAGTAAAACAGTCATTCTCCCTTTAACTCTTTGTTAAGTCTCCAAAGGGGTCTTCATTTTGCATTGCATTTTGCACTTTTTACTTAGGAATGGCTTTGTAGTCAGACCCAGGAAACAAACAGAGCAATAGCAAAGTGGCAGGGAAGGAGCTGCCGACACATCACAGCACATATTGCTGATGAAAAGCCCTCTTCCTTTAAGTCTTGTTCCTGGGAAGTTGCTGAAACTACTATTAAGGCATCAGACCCAAACCCTGTCTGGAAAAGAATTTTACCATAGACATGATCTCTATCTCATAGAATATTTTCATTCAGCTCCAAGAAGGCAGAAAAGCACCTTCCAGTGACAAGTCAGAGGACAAGACAGTGACATGTTTCTTCAGGAAAGGTGCTTCAGCATCCTAGAAATGACAAGAGTTGGTTTGTTTTTCCTCACTAGAAAGGGGCAATACATTTTGTCACTTTTCTTACATTGTAATCACAGTAGAAGGAATTAATAGGTACAAGAGCATTGCCAAAGTTGCTTATGACTCATTCTATCATTCTGTGCTTTAGGTACTTTTTGTTGGTTCACTGTGTGTCCCTTAATGATAAGCAGCAAAATTATATCAGACCACCAAACAACTATACTAAGTGTAATGCATGTAATGCGTATTTCAGTTCAGTGTGCAGAGAGTCATTTCACTTATGTGAAAGTTCACCTGAGGCAGGGCGAAGACAGAAGGTAAGCCTCTTATTTACTTTTTTAGTAGGAACATGCTAAAGGCCATGTGCTTGACTTTGCTGGCTGTATCCAAAATCTTTCCTGCTCCCACGGACAGCAGCAGCATGTGGGAACAGTGATGTTAAACTTCCTGTGCTATGTCACAGCTGCATAAGGCACAGAGTTGCATCACCTTGTAGCTATTGGTTGACAGAGGACATAAAAATGCCTTTTACCACAATTTCAACTAATAAAGTCAGCAGCTTCAAAGTTTTTGAGGAGCCTGTGTTCAAAGCTTCTTTTTGACCCTGGCATCAAGCAGAGCATGTGCTCATGCAAAGGAAGGCATACCACGAGTACATGCCTACAAACCACGAGAAATCTATGAAGCTGACTGCCTGTACATTCATAAAGATGGAAATTAGCTCATTAATATACAGTGCCAGAATTGTTCATACGTATAGCTACAAAACCTGGCAGGTATTGTCTCATAGAAATTCTAGGTAGGAGAGTAAATGACTGAAGGAAGGATCAAAAAAACCAGAGAAGGGTAAATATTTTTCATGGCATAACAACAAAATATTCCATTGCAGGTCTGAGCCCTCAACTGGGCTGAACTTTAAACAAACATCACTGCCAGCTGAATACTGGCCAAGTGGCAAGTGGCAACCTCTCGGCAGCCTGATATGTATCCAAATGAAAAGGTTTTGGGTGCCAGATACCAGGAAGCCAGTGCTTTTAACACCGTCACCCCATAATTTATAGCATCTTGGTTTGTGCTACTGCAGTTAAGGGACTGTTAATGTTAGGCTTCTGAATTCTGATTCTCAAGTGTTTATAATTTGGCCATTAACATGCTCTCAGTATCAAAACCTCGGCATACACAATGGCTAGCCAAGAACAGTTTTTAGGTAATTTTTTCAGGAAGAATGTTAGTTGGTTTCCAAAATATGAGAAAGGAAGGAAAGAAGGCAGGAAGGAATGCCTAGTTAAAATAGTTAAAGATTATAATTTTCTTGTGTGCTCACGGAGTAGAAATTACTTGTATTTTAAAACATGAATTATTGCTATGAGATTGTATTATTTTTCCTGTTTTAAAACTGTTTTTAAGATGAAGCCATCTACAGGTGTCTAACCTTTCAAGTGATTTTTGCATGATTAAAAAAGTCTCAGCCCCTCAAAATACCATAGATGCAAAACTTAGGGAAACACACCACCGAAATTTAAAAAATGCAATTAGTAAGAACAGTAAAGAAAAACACATACTTGAGAATATTTTATGTCAATTCACAGCCCACACTGTTAAAGTACTTTGAGCTCGGAAGTACATAATTCCTCTGAGTCCTTTTTTTTTGTCAGGATTAAACAAAGGAGTTATAGCACAGACAGTACCTGTTCAGCCACAATGAGATATTTCTTCTTCAATTTAAGCAAGCTACAAAAAAAAGAGCAATGTTTATGGATGTCTAGGAGTACCATGCTGGCTCCTATAACTTTCTGTAGGTCACTGTGCCTCACTGTACTCCTAGACATGATGCTGGAAGTGAAAATCAGATATTCTAAGCTCAAATCAATCCAAAAGTCTTTGTGCTACATAGGCTACAGTGACTCCTGACTTTTTTTTGTAGCAAAATTTAAAACTTCAGGAATAATTTCAGTTTCTAGCAGTTGGATTCAAGCTAAGAAGTGTTGATTAGCAATGCACTTTAGGAAGAGTTTTGGTTAGGACGAATCTCAGTTTTTCTCAGAATGACATTCATACTCTTGAAATCTGAACCTGTTATTGTCTTTTGAATCAAGGACGCCCTGTTCAGTTCCTTTTTTACTTCTACCACATTAACCTACAACAGTGCCTTCTACAAAGTGCATGGATCTCCCTAATAAAACTCTATTTACATAAATATACACAAGTACTGTGTTGTAAACACCAAGTATTTAAAGATGTCCTATATAAGGTAACAGTTTATTAGTCTCTAATTGGATGTTTACACCACTGAACATAGAACAAATGAACACTGTGGTTTGTGTTTGCTGGCATTGCCTGTTAAGCACCTCTCAAGGTATAAGTCTGGTTATGCTAAAAAAAAACTTTTAGAAAATGTTTAAATACAAGTATATAAAAAAAAAAACCTACAGATAAGTCTCATGAAAAAAAAAATCATGAATTGTTTAAATCAAAACACACATTTTGAGTCTTTTTCTGTTCATGTGCTCTTCACCCTATGAAGTCTTGGGGAATTCCAAGCTAAGGGCCAGGTTTGGGTTTAGCTTTGCCTTCAGAGTTGTTAGATGGACCGTGAAGAATGGGCAATGATTAGAAAACTAGAAGCAATTAACTTATACAGAAAATATTTCCATTTCATATGCAATATACAAACCCATTTTTATTAATCTAATAGGCTGAATGAATCCAATTGCATTCCACCATTTCATTCAGTATACTGTCAGTGGTGAAATCTTTGAAAATTACACACTGGTCCTTTGCTGCACATGTCCCTGACAATATTCTCTGGGATGCAGAGGTTGGCATATGGGACATCAAGAAAACGGCAAAAGCAAAACAGTGGCCATGGATGGAGAGGTCAGACATTTTGTAAGATATTATATTTCCTTTAACATTCACAAGTACCATGAGCAGAAGGACAGAGTACAAGGAGTTGAGCATTTTCCTTTTTCTAGCATTTGTCTGCTCTGCCTTTACTTTTGTTTGATGTATGCTGATTTTTATTTCTTCCTTGACCACCTTATGAATATCCTTTTTTTGTTGGCTTTAATATGTGTACCTAAGGAGTCAGTCAGTCGTGATAGTGGCCCAGAGATTATGACATGACAACATAGGCAAACTCGTATTTCCTAAGGCTTTTACTGTAATGTTCTGGTAAAAATATCGATCGGGATTCAATTGCCGATAATTAATGGCTGCTCTGACTTGTATCAGTACTAGAAACTTACTAATTGCTTGTACCTGTATCTGTGTACAAAACAAGACCAAGAAATTAAGTTTGGCAGCTAATTTGTCTTGTATTATTTTAGCTATAGGAATGAGATTATTCTCTTCAAATACATTAGATCTAAAAGTAAATGGGGTTTTAGAGAAGGGAATTTTCAATAAGTTCAGGAAGGATATAAAACTCCTTGAAAGAGTCTAGCACAGGGCCACCAAGATGATTAAGGGAGTAGAACACCTTCCTTAGGAGGAAAGGCTGAAGATCTCTTTAGCTAGGAGGGGTGACCTAAATGTCTATAAATACTTTAAGGGTGAGTGTCAGGAGGATGGATCCAGGCTCTTCTCAGTGATGGCCACTGATAAGGCAAGGGGCAGTGGGTCCAAGCTGGAGCATAGGAAGTTCCATCTGAATATAAGAAAAAAAGTTTTCACTGTGAGAGTGTCGGAGCACTGGAACAGGCTGCCCAGAGAGGTTGTGGAGTCTCCTTCTTGAGATATTCAAGACAATCTGGACACATTCCTGTGTGATCTAATCTAGGTGATCCTCCTCGGGCAGGGGGGGTGGACTAGTTGATCTTTCAAGGTCCCTTCCAACTCCTAATATTGTGTAATTCTGTGAATAAAACTATTATATCTGACTGGATCCTCGATAGTACTTTAAAATCAATAGTGGCAATGTGTTCTACCTAAAGAGGATCTATCTCAAGATTACCACTTGAAAAACAGAGTACTCATAGTAATGGCAAGTCTAATGCCTTACAACGAAGTCAGGAGAAAGAAATTTCTTCAAATTTTAACATCATGTAATTAGGCTATATATAGGTTTTGTTTTCTCAACTTTTTAATGAAAATTGACAACTGCATCTTGTATTTTGGGTGTTATAAAACAGACAAACTTGTCTACAGCCTGAAGATTGAGCTGTTTGAAACCTTTACCCGGTTGTAACAGTTGGTCTGCTTTTATCTGTGAACCTGGCTGGACTGGTATACTTTGGCCATGAAGGTAAACAACAGATAGCAACATAACCACTGGCTCCCCAGGAAGGTCTCAGAGAACTTCTGTGTGTGCCCCATAAAAGCTGTATGAGACAAATTCAACACTTGTGGCTCAGAAGTCTCTTCCTGGTTGTGACTGATGGTAGAGACAGAAAAGTAGAGAGCATGACTAAATCCATACATTTTCCCTGAACAGCAAGTGGTGGGACCTAACCCCAGCTACATTTGTCAGGTTATGCCCAGTAATATTGCAGAATCCACAGGCAGTGGACTGTAGTTTCAGCTTCACATCTACTGAACCATACTGATTTAAGATCTGTACAGAAATATTCAGAGTATCAGGCAGAGCACATGAACAGAAAAAGACTCAAAATGTGGGTTTTGATTTAAACAAGAAGGTAATGTATTCTTCATGAGACAAACCACAAGTTTTGACACAACATCTTTCTCAGGTTGACTTTCAAGGCAGCAGTCAAACTGGTTACATTAAATTAGTCATAAGTGAATACCCAGATGTATGTTTATCATCTTTACATAAAAACAGACTTCATTGAAAATAAAAAGATAGTTCTGCAGTTAGCTATTTTTTCTGACCAAACCTGGGTAGTAATGTTTTAAATAAATTTAAAAAGGAAAACAGGTAATACATTTACTCAAAGTTTTGATTGCAGCACACTTACTTTTGAAAGGTACATTTGTATTCTCTTCACACTATCATTTTATAAAGTCTTTGTAAAATATAACCAATATTTTCTTTACAGAAAGCGATTAGATGGCAAAGCAACTGTGTCAGATGCCCACAAGATGAAAAAATACAGAACACAACCTGTCAGGCGATGTCCATGCAGTTCCAGTGAGGACTGCGTGGACACACAGTTCCAGTGATGACTCTGCTGGAGCACAAATACCTGAAATGTCTAGCCAAAAAGGATGCATGTTACTCTGCTTTAGAGGGACTGCAGTGGAAACTCAGAATCTTAGTTTCTGTTTACAGCAGGAACTGCACAGAAAGCCCTGGCATGCATGTGACTTTCTTTTGGTAGTATGGATCTCATTGTGCACACTAGGTCACTCAGAGGGACCTCATCCTATTGCAGACAACCATTACTAACACCCTGAAGTACTTTGAGTTCTGCATCCCACTTTTCTGAGTTAAGACATTATTTGATTTTTTTAAAATAGAGAGAACAAGACTACTTTTATAGATGACTCATTATTCCTTTAGTCATTACCTTGCTATCCATCATTGCACTGATGCCATAACTAGGTCTGTACTTAACAGGACTTCCCAGTTCTTATTTTTAATTCAGCATCCTTTTGCATTCTACTCCCATGTCCAAACTGCTTTACCAGGAAGCATGTATTCTGTAGCCACATTTCTTAAAAGAAACATATCTATCCATCAGAAATTGAGCAATGGACCGATTCAGGTCAGGGCTGTTGGAGGTTTGGTTTTTTTTTTCTTAAATCTGTAAGTTATGCCCACAGACATGAATAAATCTTATGCAAATTAAGATGAGAAATAAGTGGAGCATTTTTAATGTTATTTATATTTTTGTTGTGTTGACTTGCTTCTTTAGAGGACTCACAACTGCCACACTAGAAGAGTAAATCATGAATATTCCACAAGTTATTTGGAGAGCAGAGACATTTTTAAAAATTTTTTGATTACTTTGAGGAAGAGGCCATAATTTTTAAAAGTTTCTTGTACTTCATTTGAAATTTCCAGAAACAAACACTGAAAAGACTTGAGAAATAGCATAGAGGTGTTTTATGAAAACTCTGGTGTGTGCTTTTATGCATCACGTTGTTATGATGCCTTTCAGCAACACTGACAAAGAAGCTGATTTCATGCTTTTTCCAACATATTCAAAGGTTCCCTGAAATACATTCAGTCTGACTGAAGTGTAATGTGTGCAGGGAATCAGAACTGGAACATGGCCTACTGTTAGGAACAGAGTGTTTATCTATATCCAGTTTTCCTCAGGGGTGATGATTCTTACATATATGCTGACATAGATTAAAATCATACAATGTTTCTACAAAGATTGTTTTTAAGGTTGAAGCAAGACTTTAAACCCAAAGATTAATTTTTTGTGTGGAATTTCCTAAAAGGAGTACAAATCCTGAATTACAGGTACATGGGTGGGACACCTATGCTTAAATCTGTGTGAAATTAATGCACCCAGGCAGCTAATCAGTAAAAGTGATGAACACTGTGAAATATTTCATCAGGCCTGTAGAGAGGCAGGATGCCACTTTCTTGGATAGATATATTCCTTGACACTAGAGTTCTGGGAGCAGTTATTTCATTCCTATGTATTTTATCCTGCTGGGAGATAAACTGAAAATTTCAGCATGCAAGAATAATAAATCTATTGGTGAAAATAAATCTGAACTTTTACGGCAGTTATAGTTCTGTAATTGGTTTGAACAAAAGATGTCTGGAGGTCTTACATCCAGTAGAGATCTGCCAAATAATACGAATTGTGAAACCTAATCCCCATGGCTTCCAGGATATTTTCACTTATGTTTCCATAATATTCTGCAGCCGTCAAGAGTTAGAGACTCTGGTGTGTATCTCCAGAACAGGACAAATAGAAATCACTAGGAGATAGTCATAGTTGAGTGTTAGTCTTTCCTCTATACAGTTTGTTCATCTGTTTTTATGTGCCTACGAAAAGTGACTGAACCTTCAGAAGAGCCAACATTTCAGAATGTCAGCCAGTAAAATTGTCAGATTTCTTCCAAAGTTATTCCAGCCATAAAGTTTTCCTGGAGGGACACGTATTTTTTAAATCCTTTAGTGAGATTTTAAAAATGTCCAATGGAAAGATTCAACACAAGAGAGCAGTCCGAACCAAAGCACAGGGCTGAAGTGCGCTCATTCTAGGTACAGCTTCAGCGTCCCAACTTCTATGTCTTTGCAGAAGCACGTGGCCCTTCTGAAAAGAAGTGGTAGGAGCATAGAGTGTGACTAGCGTCACTTTATATATTTAATTGGGTCACTGCCTCAACAGGAGCAAAGTTAGCACAGTATCCAGCTGAGTACAGCGGATCTGTGTAGTTATTTACCCAGACAGCTGGGTTTTGTGTAATGGGGGGAAATACCAGGCTTTTTGTTCTGTCAAAGTTCAATACATATAGCCCAAAAGATGTCTTTTGTCATTTCTGCATGGTGTTGTACTTACTTGTCATGTAACTGCATCACTGGTTTTTTTTTCTTTGAATTGAACCTAAATATCAAATAAAAATGTAAAAAAGCATCAAAAACCCAAATGAAAATAATTTGTTGTAATTGGTATGACTGGAACTGAGAATTTGATGCAGCACATGTGTTGTGCTTGTACAAATTTCAGTATTCAGAATTGCCTGAAACTATTGGGGAATCAGGAGGTAAGAAGAAAGATGGGGGAACTGTGGAATTTGTTGATATTAAGTCAAGCTTTACTAACCCCTTGGACTAAAGATTGCTCCCTGTTTTTTTCATCTGTACCTACCTCTGAAGAGGTTGATTTCCTGGAATTTCTGGGACACCAGAAGATGAAAACATCAGAAACCTGTTCTCATTACAACATGAGCTGTTTTTCATTTCCTTATGAAAGTGTAACCTGCAAAGAGCAGCTCATTGTCTAAAGCAATATTTTGAGTCAAAGAAATTAATGCAGAGAGAAGAGCTGTTTCTCATGATAAATGCAGCCACTGAGAACACACATCTTTGCTGACAGTACATGAAAATCACAGTTAAATGCAGTGGGACAGACTCATTTCCCTGATGGTGAAGTACAGATGGACACACTCTGCAAATACTGAGGATTTCTTTACTGGACCTACTTGACATGTTTTTACTGATGGAGGACATAATATCACAGCACATGAGAGTCCTGGCAGTATCTCTTTAGGTTACAAGGGATGTGATTTCTCCACTAATGATTTTTCATAATTTAGCTTCTCATTTTGTATTGCTTGGATACGTCCATTTCAAGTTATGCAAAGTAGAAGTTAAGCTAAATAGCTACAGTAAAAGTTTTCCTCATCTCTGTGTTTTTGTTAGTGATTGCTAAATGTACAAATGATCAGATCTTTGGGATGATGACATACATTCCAATCAAATCCTATGTGTTTCCTGTTTTGTTTCTTCCAATCTGGGTGCCCAAGTACTGTGGAAATCACACACAAAGAACACGTTCATTGGTTACCAGAAAATTACCACAAACATATATCCTGTTCTAACTGCAGGGGAAGCAGTTGTGATCTAAAATGTTTCATGTGGCAGCTGTTGGCAAATGGAAACATATGGAACAAACCATAGTATATTTATTTCAAGTCACTTCTTTAAGTATAATGTGCTCTGTACAGACAAGTTTTGAAGTGAAATCCCAGCTAGAATATCTTTTGGTATATAATTTAAATGTATTTTGAGTCAAGACGATTTTTGCCTTGTAAGCAGAGAACATGTTGGTCTTCTGGTGTCATATCTTATATTGTGTTTGTGCTATGCAAATTATTAGGGAGCTTTTGCCTAATGTGAAAAATAGGAGACAAGCAAAAGATATTTTCTGTGTTTAAGCAGCATATAGGAGTCAAATTCCTCAGAGAAATACGGGTCCACACTGAACTAATGCTTTTGGTTTTTAAACATCTTGTATAAAATTTAGCTCATATAATTTATTGTTTATGATTTGCTGGATTATGTGATAGAATTTTAATATGTCCAATTATTCACTTGTAAAAAGAATTTATTCACAGCCTAATGGATTCAATGGACTTGTCCTGTGTTTTCTCATCTTTGAAACATTTGGGCAATCATTTTTCAATTTTACCTCTCTTGGAACACAGTAGCAATACAAAGTTTATGGATGAAATTGGATAAATGGAAATTGGAAAAATGAAAATTGGATAAATAAAATGGATAAAAAACATCTACAGACAAACATTTCATTGGAAAGGGAACACACTAGCAATTCATCTCATATATATGAAAATTTATTAACTATTTTGATAAAAGCATCATGCTAAATATTACCAGAAAACTGTTACAGACAGCAATATCTGATAGGCAGAACAGATTGAGTGCCAATTATCTAAGAGTGTAATACCTATAAAATACATTTTGTTGAATATCTAAGCCATTTTATGGCTGTGCTGGAAATAGATTAAACTCACCATATAGACAACTTATGTTTTTCATTCACTTGTATAAACATACCTGAACCAATGCTAAAATGTTCAGAAGATCCAGAATAAAATCAGGACCAAATACATTTTCACAGCAAAACTTCTCCTGACTTCAGTGGCAATAAATTTTTCCCCCATCTTTAAAAAAAATCTACAGGTAGCATCCTGCTCCAAAATAAAACTGACAAGGCAAAACCTACAGCCACAACCATGGATAGAAAGAGGCATGAAGAATATTGTGTTTATTCCACTACAGATTATTAGAATTGGAGAGGCAGTTTGTGAACACAGAATTACTTTTCCTAGATTAGCTTTCAGACAATGTGTTAACGCTGACTCATTTGTTTTCAAAAACTAACCACCAGATCTTTGCTTTTTCCCCACTGATAAAGATATTCACCAGCACCCTGATTCTCATTCTGATAGGCTTTGCTGGGATATTGTCTTCTACTTATTCAGAGGAAAGAGTTCTTGATGCAAATCATCTAAACCCTTAGCACCTTAATGTTCAATGGAGGTCCTTTATATATCTTTTAGAATCTTAGGAGATATAATGACTGTACCTCTTGAATTCTTTTCACCATTTCATGATGACTACAGGAAGAGTAGTGAAACGTTACTGGGGCAAACACTGCTGATCTTCAGATGTGCTGAGCACCTGTGGTGGAAAGCTCAACTTTACCTGCCAGTAACTTCTCCAGAGGAAGAGAGAGATATGTGAAGCATTTGGGACATCCTGGGACCAAGACCTAACTTCTCTTTAACCTTTCACTTCCCTCATAACAACCTTTTAGGAGATGATGAAAACAAGCTGAGAGACAGTCTAATAATTACATAAAGTTACATGGAATTTCCTCTTGAACAACCACAAGGTTATACTAGCCAGTGACCTAGCTTTATTTATGGAATACAGGAAACCTTTACCTCCTTTCCTTTAGGCTTTAAAAATAAACAGTCTTACATAAAAATACACAGCTGCAACACTGTCTCACACCATCTTAAAGCATCTTACTGAGCAATATCTGCAGCCAAACATGTTAGAGATGAGGAAGGGAGCCTTCTGCTTCCCTCAACTGTGCCTCCTCAGGCACTGTCACCTATACAACACAGAAAGGCTTTGTGTGAACAAAGCATTGAGTGCTGGATTGTGAGACTTTTGGCACTGTACAGTGGCTGATTGATCATCTCACAGATTTGTATAAAAACAGAAATTTGCAAGCCACACAACCTTTCAAGGACAAGTTTATGCTTTTCAAACAGAAATTAAAGGAATCTGAGCTAATCCTGATATGGATCAGAAATTGTCAGGCAAGACATGTGAATCATCCTATTTCTGTGAAGAAAAAAAGGATTCTAGAAGCCTTGCTTTTCTAGACTAAAATGTTCCAAAGTAACTGCTTACTCCAATTGTTTAAATTTTATTGTTGTTAAGTGAGCAGCATGTTGGGACTTTGTCATAGCTTCATGTGTATGCCATCAAAACTGTCTGAATTTTTATTGTAAAACACAATTAATGGATTACTATAGAAAGCAAATATCATGTATTATTCCAACATCACGTCTGATTACTTCATGAAAATTGTAAATGGATCACACACAATACAAAAATGTCAAATTTGAAGCTATTTATATCACGGCATTAAATAGTTTGACAAAAATACACTATAATTCCAGATTTCAAATAATCGTGATCTAAGGCAGGATCTATAGTTACATTTCTTCCATAATTTCTTCTTTTACATCTTCTGGCACTGCCAGTTACCACTAAACTTAACAGATGCTTCTGAAAATGATGCTAATAATAAGGAAGTCTGTGTCCATTAGGACACGGGTAACAATTACCTCGCAGATAATGGCCTGCCAAACAACTGAAATGATAACAATGCTAAATATTTTCCCCCCAAGCAGACTTCTGCCTACAGTGTTCAGGGAGCAGTACAATATCTCCTCAAACTAACAGAGCATAACTGCAGCAATTAGATTTTTTTTTCTTTTCTGATGTTTAAAGTAAACAATGTCCTCATAGTTCAGGGACACAAATGAAAACCACAGCCTAAATTCAGGCTGCACTTTTAGCACCACTCTGACCAGTATGTGGTTCTTTCAAAACCTTTAACTCACAGAAGCCCACATGATCCTGGGTAGGATTTAGCTTCCAAGAGGTAGTAGTTGGTTTTAATAATGGGAGTGATTTTAGAAAGCAAGAATTTATGACATTCATTGAAAACTATGCTGACTTTCCCAAAAACAAACATCATTGCTTGGTATTCTTAAGCCAGAATAGTAAACCTGAAATATCATAACAGACTTGAGGATGATGGATAGTGTGCCTTCAACCACTTTGGCAATGCAGAGGCCACATCTACATTACCTTCTCCTTCCCATAACAAGGCAGGAAGGTGTCAGCAACAGGATTGCTTTACTGGTTTTTATAGGAGGAATCTCTCTTTGCCATTACACTGTCTTTTAGAGTGCTGGCTGCCACCAGCTGACCCACGAACCAAGCTCTGAATCATGGAGTTGAGATGCAGATAGGAAAGAGAACCTCCCCAGATTCTGAATAAGGATAGCTTCACTGTTTCACTCCATCCCTTCCTATATAGCTATATACTTTCTCTGTAGGCCTAACTTATTTCTTTTATTTAACTGAGCACACAGACAGATATATTCCGTATCCTGTACAGTTTACAGCAAAATTCTACCTCAGATGCGACAAGCTCACATAACAAGAAGCATAAAAGAAAGGAATGACAGGGCGTGTAAGAATATACAAAGAACATAAAGCATCCCTTCACTGCTAAGAACAGTCCTCTGAGTTACTAGACACTCATGTTTCACTAGCACTCTTTAAAGTTATGCTGCTGTCTCTGTTCTCCATACCCTTTTCCTAGGATTTTGTGCAAAACAGTTCATAACACTACTCATACTTAGGCCATAGATTAACCAAACATTATCAATTGACAGAATCTATAAAAAAAGTCACAGAATATACTGATTTGGATCCATAAGGATCATTGAGTGCAACTCCTGAAATGCATTATCATTCTAGGATTTGGCACTCTAAAGACATTCCAAAATACTGTTTAGGGTTACTATGTAAAGAAAATAATGGATTATGTTGATTATGAGTCAGTTCCACAGTACCACTGCTATATGCACATAGGCAGTGTCAGATGTAGCAGGGACACAGTATGCTGTCTTGGAAACCAGTCATTTTGATAAGGAATACCAGGCAAGGTAAATGAATAATGGGTCTAAATGCCAGGTGTGCTACAGTGAACAAGGATGTTCTGGCTATTCTATTCTACACAGCACACATACTCTACGTTTTGTTCTGTCTTGATATTTCTACACCTACAGTCTCCAAATCCCAGAGCTGCATGTTGGCCTGTAAAAGAAGTTTTTTGTTTCATCCTGTCTGTAAAAACAAATGATATGCACATAAACATATGGCTAACAGTATGGTTTCGAAATGTGTTCTGTTTTTTTCGTCCCTCAGTCATAGACAGAGAGGTGTCCTTTCAGCCTGATCATTCTTCTCCAACCAGATGTGTAAACATGCCTCTCGAAGTGAAACCACTGGAATGGAAGGGAATGGGAGAAGGTTAAAAAGACACATCAGTTCTCAGTATGTCATCATTTTCCCTTCAGTGACATACATTTGTGGAGGTATGTGTGTATACAGCCTGTGTATTTATTAAACTCCAGTCCTTCCAGTTTCTGAAGTTTCCTTTTCACTAAGTCCCCAGAACAAATCTGTTCCCAAGTTGTTCAGTATTTGCTCAAACTTACAAATTGCATTTCCTGCAATACTTTAGAAATTATGGTCTTTCTTGAGCATGGGTGCAATACGTTAATTAATATGCAGGTAGACCTGTTTCTCCATTTTTTTCAAGAGAATCGACAATTTAGTATTTTATTTTTGAGCTGAACAAACGATGTTTAGTAGCACTTTTTGTTACTATTACATTTTTAATTTTAATATAATTTAATATTTATCTTCTCCATCAAAATCTAAGTGAAATGGAAAACTAAAGCTGTCACTGCCCACATTCCATATTTAAGAAATTAGTCCAGTAAGTCTAACATGCTGAGTCATACTTACTGCTGATATCTAGGGGCATCTGCATCAATGTTACATGCACCGATTCCTCCAATCTGTAGTATTTTTGATACTTTTATCCATTTTAACTGTTTTACCAGTGGAAGCTACTGAGAACTGAAGGCTCTGGAGTGTTCAACTGAATTTTCTGCCCATCAGGGCATTTTTAGGTTGAACTTTGATATCTCACTATTCAGGAGGTCAAAAATTTCTCCTCCTTTTCACCCGTGTAACCACAGCAGAGTCATTTCCACTAGCTGAAATAGTTTTCAAGAACAGCCCAAGCCTGTTTGCAGTGTCTCTAGAAACTGACTCTGGACTCTTATATAAAGTGCTTAAATCTTTTTTTCCAGCATTGCTTTTGATTAATATAGAAATTAATATAGAAGTTAAATACTGTATAAAGAAGGACTTTGGTATAAAAGGAAACTATAACTTCAGGAAAACACTATAAGAATTAGAAGTCTTATTCCAAGCCTCCAGAATCAGTTGGAATATTGCCACTGGAATAGATGGAACTCCTGCCCTCCTGGATGGCAAAGTAAAGGTACTTTAGAGATGTAAAGTAACTAATTTTGAATGTAACTGTATTTTGTAAATAAGCAACAATTCTGGATCCTCTTCCCACAGTGCCAGCTGGAGGTCTCAGTTCTACCCTAAAATAGTATATTTTCTGTGATGAGATGCAATTTCAGTCTCTAAGACTCATACCAGTAAGCCAGCAAAAAAGGTAGGTCTTAATTCTATTTTCTGAAATAAAGAGTTCCTTTCAATTGTAAAAGGAATTAATGAAAAATTAAATAGATTATATTTAAATGCTCACTTAAGAACAAACTTGTATTTCTACTAGTATCTCACTGCAATCCTATTTTAAGAATGCAAAAGATCAACTCCAAGCACCTCAGCTTCCAAGACTTTGAATTGGTACTTTGTGGAAACTGGTGAGGCAACATGAACTTGAAAAACTAGGAAAGCCACCTGCAGTATTCATGACCTCACAACCTGTAGATCCTGTGAGATCCAATGGGTTCAGGTTTATGGCATTGCCCATAAGGGACTGTTCACAGATGTCATCTCTGTGCTGTGCACTCCCCCTGGTTTCTGTAAGACAATCTCAGATCTCACAATATTCTCTTAATGATTTATGCATTCCACATAATTTATAACTTCTATGTAACTTCTACAATTTCTAACACTTTAAATGTTGTAAATGCATTCATTTCATTGGCTGTAGCCAGAATATCACTGAAACACTACAGACACACATATATTAAATTTTATAAAACAAGGTTTATATGAAAGGAAAAAGTAATTACCCAGGCAGTTCAAACTATGTCTGCCCAGTCCAGCAATCCTACTTGTCTGATATGAAAGTGCAAATTACAAATTAAAAAACACAAAATGTGTTAATACTAACACATTATATAAAAAAACAGTGATGTTCTGTTAATTGATGAACTCAGAATGTTGCAGTGATGCAAGTGGTGGGATCACTTTCTGGGAACAGGCAAATCTTTTCAGCAAGACTATTTCCAAGCACGTAAGTTGGACTCTATTTTTAGCTGGTATTTTGAAGATTGAGAACCATTGCTATGGCCTCTCTTCTTGTCAGTCTAGCACTTGAATTCACATTAATTCTCTGCTATAGAGAAATAAGAGAGAGCATCCTCCTTTCATTCTTTATACTCTAGTGGGGCTTCAAGAGAGTGTACAAGTAAATCACTGAATCAGAATATTAGGAGTTGGGAAGGGACCTTGAAAGATGATTAGTCAACCCCCCTGCCCAAGCAGGATCATCTAGATTAAATCACACAGGAATGTGTCAAGATTGGTCTTGAATGTCTCCAGAGGAGACACCACAACCTCTCTGGGCAGCCTGTTCCAGTGCTCCTTCACTCTCACAGTGAAAACGTTTTTTCTTATATTCAAATGGAATTTCCTGTGTTCCAGCTTGGACCCACTGCCCCTTGCCTTATCAGTGGCCATCACTGAGAAGAGCTTGGATCCATCCTCCTGACACTCCCCCTTTACATATTTATAAATGTTAATGAGATCACGCTTCAGCCCCCTCTTCTCCAAACTGAAAAGACCCAGCTCCCTCAGCCTGTCCTCATAAAGAAGATGTTCACTCCCTTAATCATCTTGGTGGCACTCTGCTGGATTCTTTCAAGGAGTTCTATGGCCTTCTGGAGTATCTTAAAATATTTTGCATCTTCCATCGGCCTTTTCAATATTTTCTATATTTGCCTTATTTTTAAGGTAATTTGATGCTTTCTTTTTTTTCAGATGGCATGGCTGGAAAAGCATACAACATAAAACTTTTTTGTATTACCTGTCTAACAAAAGTTATCTCCCTACAGATTTGGATGTATTTGTATCAATAGACCCTCACAGTTTGAGCAACAACTTCATTACTAGTTTTAAAATATGATTGAAAGATATTAACATCAAATTAAACAAGTAAATTTATTTAATTCATCATGGAGCATCCTTTATAATGTTTGCCTGATGATTAGGCCATCCTTTATGAAAAGGATCAACATTTTTGCATCCAGTAGAAGTTTTCTGCAATAAAATTAATATAAATACATAGGAGGATCCTACAATAAAAGCATAATACCTGTTATGCTGATATAAACATTGAAATTCATGCAAATCAACTACACATGCATCAATGGACCAGAAAAACACAAATTCAGGGGAAATTTCTTTGTCTCAGACTGCATGTCATTAGAGATGCAGAACCCAGAAATGCCAGCCTAAATATCTCAGGCATTTATCTTTAATCGCTGGAATGCAAATCCTTTTCCAAAACTTAACCACAAGACTCAATACTCATTAAATGACATAAGGAAAATACTAACTCCAGCATTTCCTGTTGGATAAGTGCAGTTTCAAACCTTCTATGCTATATAGAGCACTCAAAATACTCTGCAGGTCAGGCAGAAGCATCATTAACTGGTTCAAGAGTGACATGATTTGCCTGTGACCATTGCATCACTGACACCTCACAGCCCCAGCCAAAGGCACAGCAAATCCACCTTCTCAGTCTCTTCAACATTTTTAATTGGAGGAACCCACAGCTCAAGACTTAATGAAACCAAGTAAAATATTTGTACATAATGTTCTTACACATAAAATGGGCAGGCCTAGGTTGAAATTAGTGACTCATCTGAGTTTCTAACTTGCCCTAAAATATTCTTGGATAACATCACATACTCAGAAAAGAGATGATAGATTGAAGCATGTGTACTTTTCTGTAAATATAAATCAGGAGACAAGGACATAGTTGAAGTCTTTGTTGCGTAGTAACTCCAAATTGAAACAGAAGGAAAGACAGAGATCATGCTTTGTGACTTAGTAAAAGAAAAAAAAAGTTAGTAGCTATTTGCCTAGTATTAGGAAAAAGCAACTCCGTGATTATGGTCACACAGCAGTTGCATTATTCTCATACATGCCAAAGAATATCAGACTCCATTTACTCTCTCAGAGAGGGACGGAGGAATCATAAAGACTCAAACTTCTTTCTTGAGTTCTTCAGTTTTCATTGTGTGACTTAATGTTGATTGAGAGCTGAACAGTGTAGCACAGTAAAAGGTTTCCACTCATTGTTTTGTAATGTCACAACACATGAAATATGTTTCACTTGCCAAGGTTTGTCTTTCTACTTGGCAGAACTCACATACCCAAGCAGGATGCCTGCATGAAGTCATGGAGAAATGTGTGACTATGGCTGGCACGGGGGAAGACAGAGTGCTGGGAAGGGCTCACTGTGAGATAACCACTCTCACTCTGCAGAGGGGCTGAAGTCCCCAACACATCTACCTGGCACAAACACCAGCACTGCTGGGCTCCTGCTATGAGTGTAGCCACTGGAAAAGCTAGGAATTTATGCTCCTACAAGTCTTAAGCAGCAGCTGCATGGTAGTTTTGTGACTAATCAATGTTCCTTACAGCTAAATACACTCATACATGGTTGCGTGAGTCCAGCTCCTGCTGGTTAAACTTCAGGCATTTTTGCCTTGAGATAGTTTATTGATATCAGTGTTGCCAACATAATCCTTCTGGAACCAATGAATTGTACATTACAAATATATTAAACTGAAGACCCTTTCTTCCTAAGAAGAAATAGGTTGATTCTTGGATAACTGACTGAAACAGATATTGAAAAATAATTGTTCTCACAGGCAGGAGGATCATGCATATATTCTATTTCACACAATCTACTTTGACTTCCAGGAAAATTCAAACTTTACATGGTAAGAAACCACTTAATTAGGTTAGGGATAGAAAAAGTAACCCCAGTGCACTGCAGTAGGCAGCAATGTGTGAATTTTCTATTCAACACAGCAACACAGGTCTATTTATTCAGCTTACGTGCATAATTAGTAGTAAAATTACACAGCTTTTTCTTTAAAATACAGTAGTTATTCTTTATGGGTCTGGATTCTGAACAAAAATATTTCCTTTAGACTTTGAGTAATGCTTTCTTCAGGTGAGCTCTGGCAAATGCCATAAAAATTATAAATCTGGAAACCTGGGAAGTATAGAAAGGGGAAGGAAATTACCTCAGTTTGGCATGAGGTACAATGTGACTTTCTTTAAATAAAATGTATCCTCTGTCCTTAGGAACCCCTTGCAGGCTAATTTAACTTTTCATTGTGCTTTGTCACTTGCCCTTGGCATTGCCAGACACGCAGAGGCAGCTGATGCTATGCTATCTGGAGTTAGAAAGGACCTATATTTACATACACTATTTTTCACTTCTTTCAGAACACATGGTAGACTGGAACGTTTGGGTTTTATTCGTGAATACTTTCTTACTTAGAAAAACAAACTAGCACATATTGGAACATGCATCAGTAACAAGACTGCAGGTAAACATAGAGGATATCAAACACTTGTCACTACAACAGTAACTTAACTGGCTGTATTGCCATATTAGCTACTTTTTCCCCTCAGCTGTTCTTAGCAAACAGAAGCTCCAGTTTTATTTAAAGTAAGCTGCTTGTGAACTGAAGCCCTGGGAGGAAAAGTGTGCTTGATACAAGTGTTATTCTCAATAGTGCATTTATATATTTGATAGAAGCCATATAAGAGTATAGAAATTAATGGCAGTTACTGTAATACACAAAGCAGAACATACAACCTGATCTGAGATTTAAAGCAGTGTTAGAGACCCACTAGTCTGATCTTTAAGATTGACCTACTCTGGCTGATCCTTCTCAGGCAGTGGGGTAGGACTAGATGATTATTCAAGGTCCCTTCCAACTCCTAACATTCTGTGATTCTAAGAGGAATTAGGATCCCACAAAGCATACGTAAGATCAGTTAAAAACTGATAGACCTCAAATTGTGCTTAGCTTTGCGTGTAGATGCTTCTAAAAAGGTTTTGAATGGAGATATATAATTGCCAAATACTGTAGAATATCTTTCATAAATTATCTGAACAAAAGACAAAATGATATCTAGTGAAGTTCAAGAAAGATACAAAAGTCCACAGAAGTGATATGTGCAGCAGAAAACAAGACTCCTTTATGGGGAACTCCGCACGGTTTTCTCAACCTACTTTTTGGGAACCATGTGTTTAGAAGCACAACCAAGGGAGACATGTATAGAAGGAAGGTGCTCTCACAGGACAGAGACTGTCACCTGTAACGCACACTGAAATGGTCATGTAGACAGTCAAAGGTCCATGGACTTTCACTTGAGCTTTTCACATTCAAAAATGTATAATACAATAAGAAAAGCACTTTCAGAAGACTAGATATAAGACCTCAATATCTTTTGTAAAAGACTTTAGAAGTTACACCTTTAAATTACACAAGGGAAGATTAAAGTTAACTCTGGCATTTACAGCAACAGGAAGCAAAGAATTAGAGAGTTCTTTAAATACACAGAGGCAAAATTTATCCCAAAACAGAAAGATAAAATACACATATTTAAATGAACAACAAAGCAACTACTTAAATTTCTGTGTGTTTCAGTAGACTTATATTTGTATCCTCTCGAGAAGCCAATAATGACCATTCATTGGGTTAAAGACAAGGTGATATTGCCCTGCATCATATCAGACAAATCTATATAGACTGCTTATCTATCCATTTTTCATGAAACCATCACAGGCTACAATGTACAGACAGAACTGGGAATTCAGCTCAGTATGTAGATGTGCGTTCTCAGAACTTTGAGATGGGGTCCTCCTCTACCCATCCAGAGCTTGAATTAATTTCTATAGCCTACTTTTATGTAAGACCTCAAAGTTACTTCACCTACTTAAGAGACTAGAGAGGGTTTGAACTCCTTGGTGTAAATGCTTTGTTAACCAGGGTTTTATTAAGAAGTCTTTCTTAAATCTCTGCCTCCCTCTTACTTGTGAAATCTCAGAGTCCACCGTGCATTTCCAAAAGACAGTAGAGTCAAGAAAGATTTGGACTGCAAACACCAGGTTCAAGAGACTCATAATACAGGAACAAATGTATAGAAAAAAGTTTCTTCCTTATTTCCCATTGATAGAGTTAAACTACCATCAAATGCACATATGTATGACCATTGAACCCAATCCTGTCCTCTCTGGTTTGGGATTCAGGCACTTCCACAGCTTGGCTTAGTGTCTCTATAGCCCTCAATAGCTTCTCGTTCCATTATTTGACCAAGATTTGCCCAAACTGCCTGATAGTAGAATCACTGCAGAATTCCTGCATCAGGCACTCTGAGTTTTTCCCCAAAGATCCTGATCCAGACAGCCTTCTCCTGAAGCAGAGTCTGAAACAAATGCTCTCAAGTTGCACCAGGGAAAATTTAGGTCAGATATTAGGAAGAACTTCTTTACTGAGAGAGTCATCAAGCATTGGAACAGTCTACCCAGGGAGGCGGTTGAGTCCCCATCTCTTGAGGTGTTTAAAAGACGGGTAGATGCAGTGCTTGAGGGCATGGTCTAAGGGTAGACTTGGTGGCGGTAGGTTAATGGTTGGACTGGATGATCTTGGGGGGCTTTTCCAACCTTAACAATTCTATGAAATGACAGGCAAATAAGGGAGGCAAGAATTCCAATGTTGCCCAGAAGTCTGTCTTTAGACACTGTAGGCCACTTTCAAAGTCATTCCTCTGCCTAGATTAAATAGGGCATGAACTTAGCACATTTAGACATTCACACAGGACCTTCAGCTACAAAATATTCTAGGGATACAGCTATTAGAAGCTCCCAAATCATGTTATTTTTGCATAAATAATAAAATATATAGTAATTGAAAAGCGACTCTAAAGTTTGTTAACTAGGACTCTCTCCATGGCTTTTCCAAGTAGAAAATTGAGCTCACTGCCCATGCCTGAACACCTCAGGCCTCATGCACTGTGAAATGCACTGGACACCTAACCTAAGACTAAATTTTAATGGACTCTCCTGTACTGGCAATGTCAGCACATCGATTTGATATTAAGTATATTGGATCTAGAACTCTAGAAAAGATCCAGAAGTTGCCTTTAAATTAGGGTTGAAGCAAATTAACAATTCCCATTCTTTTAATTACAATCACCTTCCATGTTAATACCTCTTATGCTTAAACTTTCATGGGAAGAAAAAGTCACCTTTCTCTGAACTCTTCCCTTGTCTATTCGGGTAATTAGTCAGTCAAAACCACTCAAGTATAAAGTCGATTTGACAAATTCCGTTGAGACCACAAGTGCCATAATTTCACTGAATCCCTAGTGCAGGACAGAGTCCTGGCTGAGCCCAAAGGTTTATCAAAACACAGTGATAAATCCCAGATGTGATCTCAGCTTTTCCTGCTTTTTCTTTTGTTAAAGTCCTTCTCCTCAGGGCTGTTCTGGAGCCACTCTCCACCCAGTCTGTAGTTGTGCCTGAGATTGCTCTGACCCAGATGCAGGACCTTGCACTTGGCCTGGTTGAAACTCATGAGGTTGGCACGGGCCCACCTCTCCAGCCTGTCAAGGTCCCTCTGGATGGCATCCCTCCCCTCCAGCGTGTCGACAGCACCACACAGTTTGGTGTCGTCGGCGAACTTAATGAGGGTGCACTCCATCCCACTGTCCATGTCACTGACAAAGATATTGAATAGGGCCGGGCCCAACACGGACCCCTGAGGGACGCCACTCGTGATCGGTCTCCACTTCGACATTGAGCTGTTGACCACCACTCTCTGAGTGCGGCCATTCAGCCAGTTCCTTACCCACTGAGTGGTCCATCTGTCAAACCCACGCCTCTCTAGTTTAGAGAGAGGATTGTCGTACGGGACAGTGTCAAAGGCTTTGCACAAGTCCAGGTAGATGACATCCATTGGTCGTCCCTTATCCACCGATGCTGTCACTCCTTCATAAAAGGCCACCAGGTTGGTCAGGCACGATCTGCCCTTGGTGAAGCCATGTTGGCTGTCACCAACCACCTCCTTGTTCTCCATGTACCTTAGCATGGTCCCCAGGAGAATCTGCTCCATGACCTTGCCAAGGAGCAGATGTTTCATACTTGTCACTTCTTAAATGTGAAAGCTACTTTCTGCTGTCTTTCCCTCACAATCCTAACTAAAATTGTATCTCAACATCATTTCTCAGCTAGAAAGCTTAATAGGAGCTTCCTATTATTGTTGTTTTTCTTGGCTTGTTATCAAACCCTCACCATAGCTAAAAATTAATCGACCTGCTTTTCCACCATTCATCAATTTAGCTACTTTAATCTATGTAGAATATGAGGGTCTTATTTCTATTGAGTAAGATCACATGATTTTATTTTTAGCTAAGCATATGTGAAGAGTACAACATCTTCACAAGTATATAACAGAATGCCTGACTCCTCACTTCTGCTTATTATATTTTTTTGAGATTTTTCCACTTTTCTAATCCTTGTCACATACATTTGGACACTGGAAATACCTATCATCTTCCCTCTCCTTTTTGTCATCTATTTATATACCTTTGCATCTTCCAGTCTCCTGTATTAGTATTATGTTTATCTTAGATTTGTAGACAAATTTTTCCTACCATTGTCTTTTTATTGATTTAGAAGACAATATAGTGAACAAGATAAAGCGGAAAAGGCAATGTAAATAGTGTTTGCACATGCATGTGCTTAAGTATATGTATTTTACCTATGCATTGAAATCAATGGCTTCTGCTTCTGTCTAGAGATCTTTATGGGCTTATTTTCTTACGAAGTTGGGTAGCAAACAAAAATTTCATTTGCAAAGTTCATCCCTTGCAGATGGATTTCTGTCTATGAATACCCATCATTAATAAAAGAGAAATAAAAAATGGGTAGATGGTAAAGGAGGAGATAGCATTTGAGAAAAAGAACAGAGCACATCTATTTGTGGTAAGCACTGTATACACAAAGGCTTTGTTTTCACACTTTAGAGACAAGCAATTTTTTGAAAGGCAATGTCAGTTATTCATTTCCAGTGTCAGGAGAATATGATGCCCAGATAAAAAACACTTTAGTACCTAAATTTCAATTCCCAAATTGGCTATTCAACTGTAGTCTTGTATCTTTTACATTCACTACTTTTAGTCAGTGATCTGATGGTCATAATAGGCTACTGTGCAGTCCTGTTTGAGAAACTTATGTTTTTCCCTTAGAAATGCTCTACCAGTCCTGGATGCTCAACATAAGAATTTTATGTTATCAGATTCCAAGAATGGAAATGTCATTTTCCAGTGTTCATATACAATAGCTTTTCAGTGTCTCTTATCATAGTGCAGACTTTCATTTCTGGAAGACAATAAATTCAGTGTCTAACCCTTGGTAGATATATTCCTTGATTTTAGAAAAATAAGTATATATATATAATGAGATTAATTTTACCACTAGTTAATTATGCCAGGCAGTAGTAAGAAATAAACCTTGTCTTCACTTTCACACTCCAGCTTGAGTTTGTAAGCACATGATTTGCTAGGCTGCTTCAGTGTGTCATTTTTGTCCTTAAAGTAAAGCCAAAAATAAATTCTTCACTCATCTTACAGATGATTCTCATCTCTCTATAAAGACCCTGAGGTTGCCATGCTGGTAAGATTATAAATTTCTATGTTTAAACATACAAAGATTTTTTTTTTCCAATTTAAAGTATGACAATTTTCTGCCCTATAAATGCCACAAAAAATTAATGTATTAAAAATAGAGTACAGTCACCCTTATCCTTGTCCCTTAATTTTCTCATTCTACCCTCATCCCTCTTACATCCTCTCTCATTCATTTCTTATCATGATACTCTAAACTTCTTTAATATTTCACCCTCAACTTTTATTCCTTCTTGAACGTAGACTGGGATGTCGGTTAAAAATAAATCCAAGTTTATAATTTCCTTTTTTTTTGTTTATACTTTCAGCATAGTGTTGTACCTTTAGAAGAACTGTTCTCAGTGAAGTTACTCATAAAGCATTCTGTGTTTATATTTGCTGTCACAGTGCTGGCTGCTTCTCTGTCTCAAAAACAGTGTGAAGAAGTGGGGCTTAATAAAATTCCCAACTGAAGATAAGGTCTTTGATGGAAGGACTCCCTCTCACCATGTGTTTGTACACACCTAACAGAAATGGACTTAAACTTAGGTTAGAACCTTCTTGCTGCTTCAATAGCTAATAAGACCAGTAATAGCACAAAACCTATCACAAGTATTTCAGGAGGTATCCTTTCTTTTTCTTATGTATGAGCTGCGTAACAGACTGCTCATGTATTTCATTTATCTGCTTCCTGTACAATAGTTCAGCTTCATGTTTTAGGGCACTCCATGGAAAAAGCAAAATATTGAATTCATGATCACTTTTTACCACTGTTTTAAAAAACTAATTTTCTTTCCCTTCTTAAAGTAGATATAGGATTTGCTAGTGATAACTTAAAGAGCAGGTATGTCTTCTAGTTACAAAATGCAGAATGAGGTTCCTACTACAATTAAATCTATAAAGGTTGGTTAGACTTAGGGTTTAGTCTGGTTATTATATATTCATTACATATACCAGCACTGCACTTATGTATAACAACTCTAAAATATTTAAATCCACAGGTTTCAAAAAGCAGTGCCAGTGGGATAATGAAAGGCATGAAGGGCCATTCTGTACCACTGGTGTACACAGACCTGAGTTTGTTCATCCTGCACTATGCCCAGGACTGGAAGTCAGAGGACCACAGTGACAAGCTACCTGCTCCTGAAGAACAAGAGCTGCCACAAGCCAGAGCCTTGATCCAGGCTGGCCCTGAACTGCACCCAATTTAATAACTCTACTTGAGAGCAGTGGCCCAAGAGCAGACTCTGGAAAACAGTGTCTGGAACCCTGCAATTGTATCTGTTCAGCATGTTGCATTTCTGGTATCTTGAGCCCATCAAAGCAGTGTCTGTCCCAAGGTAGCCATGCTGTGCTCTGTGGCATTAGAATCTAACAGTCTTGGCTCAGTCAGGATCATAGGTTATTTTAAAACTTCCCCTAACACCCAGGTCTCCAAAGCCAGTAAAACAAACCATGTTCCCTATCTTATTTATCAGCAAGATGTACCAACATTATCATAGCAAAGCAAAGTGACCTGAACTCTAAGCTATGCTTTCAGATAGTAGGAGCTACTGTTGTTATCCTTGGGCTTGTTATCAGTTTTCACAGCTTGCAGCAGCTACTTAATGAGAGTCAGCATCTCTTGCTCCCATATTGTAGCAGGCCCAGGGTAAAAGCAATGCTGCACCTCACTGATCAAAATTTCAGAAACAAAATGCAAATTTACTGGAAAACAAAATTTTAATGTTATATGACATTTCCTGGTATCACTTGTTCTAGACATCCTCTCTCAAATAATGGCATCTGTAATATGTATTATCCAGAGCAAGGCATGCCTCTGCAGCCCTCCATTACCACTTCACCCCACCTTTAAAACTATACAAAGCAAATGTTTTTTCCAAATCTGTTTCTTTGAATTTTTTACTAGTAATTTTCTCACATTTCCCAATTTATCATTGTCAGCTGTATTGACTCATCAGTTCTTTCCAGACTGAATAAGCAGAACTGCAATTACAGCTTATAGTCCATGAAAATTCAGGTGAGGCTTCCAAAAGTGTGCTTTTGTAATTCTTGTAACCTTCAGTTGTCAGCTAGTGTCCTTCCTGGCAGGTAAAAAAAATGTAGCTCATTAGAGCAACTCAAGTATGGAATTACTAGTCTGTCAATATGTTTGTGATAGATGCTGAAATGCTCAGATGACCAAAACTGAAATACTTCTGTCCATGTCCAGAAGCAAAATTTTAATTACCAGGGATTTAGAAAATTTTGTGAATAGCTTAAATATATATGCAATGACTAAGTGCAGACTTGGAAAACACTGTTTTTAATTTGATTCTTGGATTCTTCTTAAATTCCAATTCCAGTGCCTAAGCTTTAGTATTTACTAAAATGTACTGAGATTGAGTAAACCATTAAGAATGATGGATTAAACAAAGTATTCTAAGGAAAAAAACTCTACCAAGATTTGGCCATTCTTAAAGCAGAAAGTGGTCAAGAGAAGTTGTCAATCAGCTACAGAGGTCACTTGAATCTGAATCTTCTTTTGAAACTGGGTAGCCTATGCCTAACACTATCTTCTGTGCTTTGCTCAGACATTTCAATGATTTTTACACTTATACAGAATATATTATTGCAAGTTAACAACTTAATGAAATGGAGAAACACATGCCACTTCCTTCTTTTCTTGGCCTATAGTTTCCTCCAGCATCACTTGTTTTTGCTCATGAGAAATCAAAATATGCCTGGAATTGCAATTTGGAAAAATTTTGTGGACCTGTGGTAGTAGTGGCATTGACTACATGCCATAAAGCTCTTTAATGAGCTTCACCATATCCATATCAAGTTCTGCAATGAATGCAATTTGATCCCAAAAGAGCCCTTTTCAAAACCCATGTAGCCTTTAAAGAACCACATATATTAACTATATTTTGATAAAAAACAAATCTTCTAGATACTTAACAGACTTCATCCTGATGTAAAAGCTGGTATAAGGTGTTTTTCTTGGCAAAATAGCCACAGCCTCCTTAGAAGTTGTTATTTTGGATTACAAGCCCTTTTCAGTAATAATGAACCTTGGGTAATCAAAAATGTTATATGAAGGAAAATACAGTATATGCAGAAGATAGGTTATTCTTCTCACACAAACCAATGAGGACCAGGCCCCTGTTGCTATAAATCAAAGCAGCACCACTAAAATTTATGGAACTATCCCAAGTTACAGCAATTCAGGTCTTACAAATTCAATTTGCTTTCTAGAGATAGAAATGACTGCTAATGGCACATGCTGTACCTACCATATGAACTCATTTTTTCAAAGAAGACTTCTGTTCAAATTTGATTGCATGATGACCTATTTTTTGAGAAAAGGATAAGCTGTCATTAACAATGTTGAAAGTAAGCAACATAAATTAAAGGCTCTTCTATATTTCAAATGGTGTAAAAGAGTACAAAAAATTGTACTCCTTCAGAAAAGTGCTTAAAGCTGACTGATTCTGGATCCTGACTCCATAGCATGTAAGGAGGTGCATCAGTGACCATACTGTCAGTGGCCTTATGCTGAGTAGAATTATAAGGAGCACATCTTACAGTGACACTTTTCTAGCCTTGAGGCAGTCAACAGAGTGTCAACATCAGACGAAGGGAAACAACTGTTGAAACCACCACATCTATTGAAGTCAGATAGAAAACATCTGACTATTTCACCAAAATATTAATAGAGACCTGCTAAGGGAAATGAAAAATGTTCCCTCCTGAAGTTAAGAACAAAAAAAAAAAAAACCAAACAAAAAAAGAAATTCTGGTTTGTTTGGTCTGTCACGATTCAGAATAATTTATAAATCAGACATTGTGGCACAACTTGCCTCTATTATAAATCTAAAGGCATGAGAATTTTAGTGCTTTCAGGAAAAGCATAAAAGGTTGGATCATAAACAGACTCAGTAGGAATTAAATCAAATGCCCACAACCCAATTAAATACATTTTTAAGCCATTGCATTTGGAAACTGATAATTTCTTATACCCCTTTCTAAGCATGGAGCTGTGGTAGCCATTCTCTAAAACTTCTCATACAACAAAAACCCTAAAGATGAATAGGTTCTAAAAACTTTGTATTTTTCTAATTTTGCCCATCCATTGATGTAGCTGTATGCACTCACCATGTGCCTACATAAGCATATAGTTTCAATGGTGTCTAGTGCACCCAGTTTGTGAAGAAATTCTGCACAGTATCTCTGATCTCAGAGACAAGAAAAAAGGGAGATAGTATGTTTCCCACAGGAACTTCTACAAAAATCACAGGTTAGAAGTTGGAAGGGACCTTGAAAGATGATCTAGTCCAATCCACTGCCCAAGCAGGATCATCTAGACTAGATCACAGAGTAACATGTCCAGATTGGTCTTGAATATCTTCAGAGAAGGAGACTCCACAACCTCTCTGGGCAGTCTGTTCCAGTGATCACAATAATATTCTTCTTAGTGAGGCCACTTCCACTTGAGGGGTGAATTCCATAAACGTTCTATGAAGTTTTTTGTCCATCAAACTGAGCAACATTTAATACTATTTTTGGAATATAATTTCCTGTAGACATATTTGTAGTTGCCATACTATGCATTAAAATCAGCATTCACATGCAATCTACTCAAAATATCATGTGCCTGAAACCAGTAACATTCTTCTGAAAGTAAATAACTTCTGGTCTGAAGAGCTAAGCCAGCAGCTGCTGGAAAAGAAATGCAGTTTTTCCCCCATTAATAAAGGAAGAAAGATGCAGGTACATAAATTTTCTCTTGTTCTTAGCTCTAGGTTTAACTCCTCTTAATATAGAGGAACTTTCATGGCATTATTGCTGTTACCAAAAAGAAAAAGCAAAAAGAAAAACAACATTTTCTTTTTTACAGCTACATGGACTGAAAAATCCCAGGAGTGGATTGTTAAATCCATAGTTATTTAACCTAAACTTTTTGCCTTTGGAACTCATGAGAAGCATCTTCATACCATCAGCTACAGTTCTGATGTTTCGGAAGTATTTATTTATCCTCTCTGATGTCAGTTCCTTCTCAGTAGAGTCTTAAGTATGATGGATATTTGTTCCAGCTGCACCACAAAAGGACTATCTCAGAATCAAGCTGTCTCTTTTCTGATACAAAGGCTTCTTCTGATGGAGACTCTTCAGCGTTAAAGAGAGACAATTTTGGTATAATCATGCATTGTAGACAGAGCCTAACTCAGAATGTTGTTTGGGACTCTGGGTACTGTACAGCCTCTTTTCATTGACAGCTGAATATATAACTATAAGCCAACATGGCTATACTTTCTGCTCATTGGTGTAATTAGACTTTGTTCCATAAGCCAACTCTTGCCCTCAATTTAGCAAGTGTACAGTGGTTTAAACTAGCAAATCTATTGCGGGCCAACATAAGCAGTATGAAGGCCTTCATATACTATGGCCTCATCTTTTCTCTCCTCTATCCTATGTAACACCTCCTAGTTTTGTTTCCCTCAAACATAGTTGAGTCCAAACAAAGCAAGTTTAAGTGGATGGTGATCATTGCTTCCTGGAAGTTAATCTTCCTTCCTTCAAGTCAACCAAATGGATAATCTCACCATAGGTGAGCCAAATCAAAGGAGATATTTGTTCACTCCAAATGCTTTTTACTCAAATTTAAAATTAAAAAAATATCATCTCAATCTGGAACCAAACTGAATGAAATAAAAATAAACAAGCAATGGGAGCGCAGTTAGACTACCACAACTCGACATAGTGAAACTGAATTCTAAAAGGTAAAGTGTTAAAGCAAAAAGATAAAACAGGGAAGCATTTTTGCTCTGAAAGACAAAATTTATGGGCACCAATCATGAAATTACTACCAGTCCTCATGAAGAGTGACAGAGAGAGAATGTGTCTGAAGACAAGTACCTTCTGAGACTTTCAGAAAGATTTAAGTTAAATGACAGCTTGGAGATCGTTTGAAATGGCTGGAGATTGCTGCTCTGTTATACAACTGGGGTTTTGTTGGGTTCTTTTAAACTCTAACCATTTACACTGAATATTGCTTCCAGTGTAAGTATAGTTCCTATAGATAGGAACTACACAGCCACAGCAAGAACAGCACAAACACAAAGAGGTTCTTCCTAGTCCTGAAGCCTGCAGCTGATGTTGCTGCCCTTCAGAGAGATGGGCTGACATCCCAGGCACAGGGGCATGTGGTGGGCACATAAACAGGAGGTTGCAGAGAGCCCCAGGGAGGGTATCTGCAATCAGATTTGAAAGAATTGCAAGTGAAACTACTTACACTAGTAAGGCTTCTCTGTGACAGATAAATCACCTTCTCTGGCTTCATGCCAGGGACACACAAACTGCCCTAGGTTGTTCCCTTTCTTTTAGATCAGGAGCAGCTCCCATATCCCTCTTATCTTTAGGGCAATTTTTTGATCCTTCTATGTCAGTTTTGCCCCTCAAGCTTCTAGACTTTGCCTTCTCATCTGGAAGACACAATTACTCCTGTTTCCAGAATCTCATTGCTTTACTTGCAGCAAAGGCAGGTTTGTCTGTGGAGCTCTTTTGAAGTTTTTTAGTGGGTTTTGCATTTTGTTTGTTTTTTTTTCTTTACACTTATTCTATCTCTAACTCCATGAAACAGTTTGTTGCCTTGCTTTCCCTAAATAGAAATCCTACTGGAGATTCTACCATGAATTTGACACACACACGCTCTTTTCTTCCGGCATTTCTATTCTTGGACCCTGTTGCACCCAGCTCCCATTCTGGGCTTTTCCTCTCCCACTCTCTTGACACTGTCCCAACTGTCTTCCAGCTGACATTCCTTTTCCCCTCACTTTTCTAGATGACTCAAGCCCTCTCCCTGTTCATGCAACCGAAACATTTTGCACATTTTTGTTGACTTACAAGGGCCACCTCAGGTCACTACCTCTTCTGCCCATAAAAACATTTCTTTCTTTCACCCCCATTTTGAGTATGGGTCTCAACACATCCCCTGAGGGCCACCTGAGCACCTGGAGAGGACCAAAGTGCCAAAGCGATCCCAGAAAAACATTCTCTCCTGGGTTCAGGTCCCTGGCAAATACATTTCTGTATTTCTGAAGTTTAGTTTTTACATGGAATTTATAATAACAGGAAAGAGAAATATACAGTCTTTCAGTACTTGGAATGGCAATATGTCATGTGGCCAGGAAAGGTATGTCTGGAGTATCATATAGCTGTTACTCAACCTAGAGACAGAGGATCTTTGTGTGGTGTGCTGAGGCTTCTAGAGAGTCACACCAAAATACAGACACACTGCAGAGTCTTAGCCTGACACAGACAAGTTTCACACCCAAGTATAAGTAGCTATTTTTTCTTATGACAACAAAATTCTGTGAAGGTTAAAAATTGAATCCAAATATTAGAACCACCTAAGTCAATGTTCAGTGCAGAGCAAGCTCTCACCTCCTGAAATCCTCATTCAGTCAAGGAGCAGGATAGTTTTGTATCACAGCAAACTAGGGAGGAGATGTGAGAACCATGCTCCGGCAAGCAGAGGTTATTTGCAATCTCTCTGGAGACCCGAGAAAGGAGATGCTTGCTTCTTTATCCTAAAATCAGCCATTCTGAATTACTTGGGATAATTCCAAGCTTTACTAGTTTTCTAGTCATGAATAATTACATTTAAAAATACAAAACTCCTGATATTTCCAGTAGTAACACACAAAATATTGTGGATAAGCAAAAGTGTTTCCTAAAGCTTTCTAACACTTCAACTTTCAATGTTCTAAAATCCAAAACCAAGAAAATGGCTTTTTCTCTTAAATTACAAATAGCAATGGGACATAAGTTACAGAGGACTATTTGGAGTAGGACACCCTAAAGTTTGTCCATGCATAAAGAAATAAAAAGAATTGAGAGGGTCGAGGGAAAGGGATTTTGTTAATACTTGCATGTTTAATAAAATGCATTCAATAATGTCACTAAAAAGAAACAGAGAAATCTCAATCATAAAGGTTAACATAGGACTTCCTAAAAGTTGCCTGGGGCATTTTCAAATCCAATTTGGCAATAGTGTGCTTATTCAGTGAAATATATTGTGAGAAAACAGTACTCTAAAGGAAGGCAACTGGCCAGTTTCTTCTTTCCATGCACCACACAGAAGCCCCACAAGTCATGAATGGCATAGGACCTTTTGATGCATATTAAGGAGAGAAAAAAAATACTTACAATTGGATATACAAGTAGTATATAATACATATTTCTGGCAGCAGCATATAGTGTCTTAGAGAAACCGCATGCAAATCAAAGTTTTAGTAAGAGATCTTCACAGTGATGAAAATGTATCCCATGCAATAGCCAGTAACACTCACTTGATGTTGTATATGTGAAGTTAAAGTAAAAAATAAGAACTACCAACCTCATCAAAATTGCATCCTAGACAAAAAAGCCACCCAAAATTCAAGACAAATCATAATAGAAGCCTTAATTATTAGCACCACTTCTGATTACATTTCACCAGTGTAGCAATATAGAGTAACTAATTACAAATTGCAAAGCAACTGCAAATAATGCAGTTCAGAGGGTTAAAAAGTTTGCTTTCTGAAACAGCATTCAGGAATTCTCTAAATTCTAGATTTACCAAGCACAAAGAAGCATTTACCAATCTGTCTGTTAAACAACTGGGACAGTAAATGCTATAACATATTACTGAGTGCTACAGCAACTGAGCTAAGCAACCTCCTACTCTTCCTCCCCTAATAAAACCATGATATGTGAGTATATATATATTTGTGGCAATGCCTATACAACTGTCAGTCCATATTTACTTTTTTCTGAGTGCAATTACCTTACCACTCATTCTACCCTTTCAGAAATGCTTACCGGCACTCAGGATGTCATGATTCCTGTTATCATATCTGATTATTTCTACCTCCATCAAGAACAAATTAACTCCTCCATTAAGTCCAATTTCTGACATAATCTAGATGTCACTGAAGCAGTTGCAGATAGTATCTATGCTGAACACAATTAGAGGAACTAGTAAGGAACAAGCTAAGATATGTAAACCCAAGAAAAATCCACTAAGACTCAGTTGACTGGAAATATTATCAGGAACTGATTTTCTATTTCTTCTTGCCCAGTAATCCTCTATTTTAGCCAAGTCTTGTACTACTCTACATCCTTTCAGAGTTCACCTTCTGCTGTTATTGCTACACAACCATTAAATTGAGTCAAATGTAGCAGTGACCTTCTAATCGTACATACTGAAAGGAAATTGGGCTGTGATCATCCACTAATTTGATAGTGGCCAATCAGCAATATAACATGTAAGAATTCTGTAATATAAGATAAAGTGTCTGAGCAAGGACCTGGGAAATCAGTATCCTAGTGTCTTGTGCGTAATCATTTTGTGTTCTTTAGCTGGATGTGGTGTACAATTATTTTGTCTAAGGGAATTTATACACTTTTGTTATTGTATCAATATTTTCCTCTACTAGTGTGTTACTAAAGTTATCTTCTGCTCTGTTTTGTTTTTTTTTCTAGAATAAATTCAAGGCAGTACTTAAATCACACAAACATCTTCCAAGAGGAATGCAATCCAAGTGCAACCAAATATCTTGATATGTAGTAAATATAGCTTATTAAAAAGCCTGTAAACCTCTTAACTCCTGTGAGAAAATTGTTCTCAAACATTGCAGTTTCCTGCAGAATCAAAGTTCTGTCAAGAGACTTTTCTGTTAATGTAAAATCATAACTACCTCAGCACTGACTTACTCCTCGCTCCCACAATAGATCTAATGCAGTCTACGGTGATGTAACATTTTTAAATGCTGGTACACCGAGTGAGTGAATCTGAATCCCAGTGTCAGCGACAACTCCTGTGTTACATGTTTAGAGCAGAAGCCTCCAATTAAAGTTTTTTAGAAAAAAACTCCACTGGGAAATCAAACTTGTGAGCCAAAGATACAAACATACTGGCTCCACAACAGATGAAACTTTGCTTAATCGTTGCCACTTGTTAAATTCTGCATACATATGTACCCACTCTGAAAAGCAACACTTCTTTCTTACTAGGAACCCCTGATATAAACCAACAAACAAGAACCATGTGGACTACAGAATCATTTTTAATCTACTGCTCTGACACAGATAAATACTGTACAAGCTTTAAGGAAACCATGTTTTTAGGGAATCTGAAGCACAGATGACAGACGTCTGCAGGGCATGTTTTGTTTTCATAGCAATTTTCAAGCTTTCAACATTTTTTTTTTGCCGGAAATATTGCCAGAAAGGAATTGGGTGTTAAGACCCAAACTTTCCCATTCCAAAGGCATACTGGGTGTTGAAACCATTAGCCTGAGAGTAAGAATACAATCTGTCATCCCAGAGCATTCTAAAACAAGTGGAAGACAACATGAATAGGTTCTGTCATCATTCCAGCCCCATTCTCTAACTACCACTCTACTGAAAGTGATACGTTATGTGCAACCAGAAACCTTTCCCAAAGAAAGGCTTATTTGCACTAAAAGAAATGGCCAAAAATACCCTGAACAATGGCAAAAGGAATCACTTAGGAAGATAAGGGCAATAACTAGCCATTTTGTATAAGATCAGAAGTCTATCTAGTCATGTTTATTCCATAGGTCTGTAGCAGGAAGTAAAGGAAGTTAGTAATGAACACAATGTATAGAACCATGTACCCACTCCCAACTTTCTGTTAAAAATACCAAAACAAAACCCCATTCATTTTTAAGGTCTTTTTACAGAAAAGTCTACCGATAAATCTTTAGATCTACTGCAAACTTCTGCAACAGTTCAAAGATTAAATTCATAGAAACTTTTTCCTGAAAGCAGAAAAGACAACAGCATGGTTCAGCTTTCTTAGAGCTCTGGTGTTAACTGGTATCCAAGCATGAATACTGAGTTCTTCTCAGCAGGACATGGCACAGATTTTCCAAGGTCAGGGTCAGAATTCTCACCTGCAAATACCAAATTCATGAAACTAACTTTTGTCACAATTACATCAGTGCAAGTCTGCTGCCACTACAATGAGAGCACAGCAAGACATTACCATTATTATTTATCCCTTGTTAGTCTCATTTATGCAGAAGAGTGACCAATTTTTACATCCTGTGACCCTCATCTGCTGTGAGCTACACACCTACAGCCAGCATCTGGCTTCATTGCTGCTGCATTTCCAGACTCCTGCTCCCCCCAGGTCCAGCTCTGCAGGTCAGTGTGTATCAAGTAGCATGCTGCTCTTTCATCATAATTCCAAAACAGTGTTTTCCTATCTCGCCAACCCTTAATTCTCTGGTAAAGACTCTCATTAGATCTTCCCTATGAAAATAGAAGCAAACAAACAGCTCTTCAACATTACTTTTTTTCTTTTTTTGAGACTAAATTTTTGCAATTTTAACTAGTTTTGATGAGTCTTAACTTGGACCTGTAATTAAATTGGGCTCATAACCTGAGAAGACTACAAGAAGAATTAAACTTCAAGACTGCTGGTTTTTATCAGCTCCATTTTCTTGAATAGCTAAACCTTCAGAGAATCTGATCTATAACTGCAGTTTTCAAAGGCAGTTCCCCAAAACAAGTCATTCAGAGGTTCATTGTGTAGGCATCAATGTCTTCCAACTGCAGCATTCCTGTTTAAACTTCACTTGTGATAATATGCAGCAACCACAGGAAATGCACTACTTAAGGCATGTTAAATGTCTGTAATTCATCTACCAGATGAAAAAAATTAGATAGTAACTTCAAAAACAGCAAAATTAACAGATTTCTCAGGAGGAACACAAAAATAACACGTGGTTCTTGCAGGGAGCTTGATCCTAAGTAGCTTCCATCAGTGGAGTAAATAACACTGACTGTAGACTAACCACCTAGCAGCACAGACAAAGTTACTGAAATTGTGTATGAAAAACCAAAGTCCTTCACATTTAACATGCCATTTGATAATCAGGTGAAGTATTATGGCATCTGAAGTGCAGGAGGCCGTAAAAGCCAGCTAACCTCATTGTAAACATCTTTACTTACAAAAATATTTAACAATTAAAACCAATATGTAGATGAACTATATAAAGCCTGCAGTTAACATTTGTATTTACAAGACTTGTTGCTTTGCACTGTTGATAGCTTCATTCACTTAGTTTAACTGCTTGCTGGCACATAATTATCATAGGATCCAGAGAATATATTTGCCTTGAGTCATTAACAATCAATTACAGATTTGACAAAAAAACAATCCACTAGGCTGGCAGGCACAAAGTACTTTTGAATGAGTCTACCAAAATAAAAAGATTTGTCACACTTAATTTCATGATCACAAGACAGGAAAATCCCTTGCTTGGAATACTATTGGATTCCTCCAGATAGATGACAAAACCAATAAAATTAAAACTCAAACCTGAATTTCTTCATAGCTTGAGGAATACCTTCTCAGAATCCCATTACATACATTAGATACTTATCAGCTAAGAGTAAGAAATAGTCTGATAGGATCCTCTATGATGATTCTGCAAAATTTCAGCAGCCTCACGTTTCCATTCACCAAGGAACAACAAGTGCTGATTATTCCCCTTCCAAATAAAAGCTTCATAATTTGACCTGCTGTTGTCTTTTCTAGTGAAGAAAAAAAAACTGTCATTCTTTGTCTGCCTTTCTCAGTCAGCTTCAGTTTGGCCATTTAAAAAGAAAATGTCAATGTAATTTATTGGCTGAAATCCAGTAAGTCTCACTAAAAATACAATTTCCCACTTTTCACATGTATATACCAATAAAATAAGCAATAAACAGTGTGGTAGACAGATGAAGCTATGAAGAGGAATTTGCCTGAAGAATGCTTAACCCATGCAGCAAAGAAATAATGGTTTGAGTGATGAGAATTGTTCCTGGACATAATTATGTCTCCACTTCTTATCAGTTACTCTATAAGAGAAATAATTTTTTAGTATTTTCACTCCTATTTTACTCTTCACTTATCCTCATGTCTCCAAGTACCCTTTAAATAATACTGCTTGCGAAGCCAGCCAAGAAAGTGGCTCTTTGCTCCAAAGAAACCTGAAGAATTTATAAGCTGTTTTTCCTCCTATTGGAGCTACTGCCAGTGGAAGCCAGATCCAGACATTTGCAGCTCAACACCAGGAATGATAAGCTAATCTCATCAGTGTTGTCAAGTCCTAAGCCAATGACCTCAGGCATAGGACTTTTGACAGATGCTGAGCCACAATAGCTAGTTCTATTTCATTTTATATTAAATCCCTTTCAGATTATTATTTTCTTATGTACTGCTGCACTGAGATACAGCTCAAATGACACAGTGAATATTTTCACTCTAGACTAAAATTTCAGTTCCTGCAGAGCCCCTGATAAGAACCATAGTTTAAACAAAGACATAGCAGGCAAGTCTATAGAGATGCATAGATTTGCTTCAGATACTCAGTATCCGAATGTTGAGATGCTGATGCAATCTGAAAATCCACTGTCTAAATCTCCCAATTATAGACACCATTGTACAGTACCATACCTTTTTGGAAATTTGTTCTTCTGAGGCTAAGAACTACAAAGGAGCCATGTCTCATGTAATATATCTGTGCCTCTGCTTCTGGGCAGAAACAAGAAATATCACAGCAAAATGAAATATGAAAGTCAAAAAGCATAGCTCCAAATGCTTGTAAACCTTGCTGAAGGTTCACTCACTTCAATGCAGTTGCCCAATCTTAATTAAAAGGGTTCATATATTTCTGCAGAAAATAGAGAAGGCACACAATATTGTTCAGTCTTCAAGTCTAAATGTGACGTTTATGAGAGAACACGCGAGAAATTTTAAGCATATAATCTAGATGTCTGAACTATAGATTCCTAGGAAGGCCGATTGGGAATATATACAAAGAATGGAAAACTTCTGAAGTTTCCACTGAATATAGAGCTATACAAAATGGTCAGAATAATTTTGAATTCATATAAAAACATCCATGTAAAACTTCCAGTGCAAAACCAATCAGGGTACTAATCATCGTAGCTGCAAAACTAAAAATCCTTTTGCTTAACTTAGGCAAATCTTTTTATTTTACAGCCAAGCAATAAATCTTAACAGCATACCAGAGGCTTATCAAGCATGTCCACAGAGGCTTGTTTCAATCATTCAATAATAATTCCTTTAAAGCACAAGCTTGTCATATTATAGACATACACATAGAATTATTTATATCATTTTTTCATATACAAATACATTGCAAGTTCACACCTTTAAATCAAGCCTTAATTTTGTAAACATTTAATCCATTTTTACACAAGCTGAATATTTACTTTAAAGAATATGAATTTTAACTTCCCACATATTGCTACGATTACAAAGCTAGCCATATGTTTTGTTAAAATCAATACCAAAAATACTACCTAACATTAGCTGCTTACAGTGCCCAACAGCAAGAACTCTTATTATTCAAGAAGAGCACCACATTCTTGAGCACCATCTACTGTCACTTATTTAATAAGTGTACATACATAATTGTACTACAATTATAGTTGTAGGACAATCCCTTTAAGCAAGTTATTTCTCGGGTTTATAAATCAAAGAATTAATTATTTGTATCCTTAGTACAACCAAGGTACACTATTACATTGTGCACCCAACTCTCCTTGAATTTAAGTCTTGTTGGGAATTAGCATAAGCAAAAGGAATCTTGGAAACAGGCAGACTAAGTGATAAAGCTCAAAAATATGGAGAGATGCTTATTTGGTAATCGTCACACTGCTGATTTCTCTGGATTTTGTTAGCTACTTGAGAAACATCAGAAATACCTCCACAACACCAGTACACAAGAGTAAGGTAAGAAGGTTTGGGGTTTTTTTCACTAGTTGCTGGATATACAAGTCAACAAAGCCAGTTTCAGTGAGAAACATTTGGTGTGTGGTAAGAATAGATTCGTGCTATGTGACCTCCAAGGTAATTGGGCTAGATGGGTTGGTTTCTGGTGTTACAATTTACATGTACTATAGCTACTTACATTATCTGGTTTTCTTTTCCCCTGTTCAATTTAACAGTTTCTACACCAACATCATTAGTTATCTGCTTTATGCAATCCTTCCAACTAAACTACAAAACCAAAACAGATGCTTCCCTTAGTTAGTTTGTTGCTTTGTTGTTGGGTTGGGTTTTCTTAATCAAAATAAAACTCATCCACTACCACCCTTTCAGTGTGAAATGTAAACAAAACAAACCCTGCAAGATACAGTAAAAAGACAACATGAGATCAAATCAGAGTCCTGGGATGCTGAAATTTCATCTACAATTAAAGTACAACTTGGGATGATAGAGCAAATGCCAGGGGCTGAAATTGCCTACCTACTCATATCATATTTTGTGTAGAGACCTGCAGTAAATGCTCTCCCAATAGTCTGGCAATGACTGCAGTCACTTTCACTAAAGACAGTATTCCTCTTTATCAAGAGCAGAACAGAATTCGGTGACAGGCTGGCAAGAAAAACACCAGAAGCAATCTTCAGCCAATGTGAAGATTGAATTTTATACCAATTCCCTTCACCAGAGGTTACTACAAAGCTACTAATAGCATCCAAATTTCTAATGCTATTGTGGTTCAGCCCCAGGTAGAGGGTGAGTACCACTAGCCACTCACTCCTATTTATAAGGAGAAAAAACAGACCAGGACCCATAGGTTGGGATAAAAACAGCTGCTGATAAACACTTTGAGAGGGAAACAATAACAGACAAAGCCAATAATAATGCAAAGTACTTTACCAACCATCCAGAAGCCAACAGAGACAACTGTAGCAAAACAAAAAACACCTGCAATCAACCAACCCCTACCTTTCCTCACCAGCTCCTTTTATAGGGGCTTGATTGATGTGAGGGGTGTGGAAACTAGCCTGGGCCAACTCAGCTCACCTGTGCTGGCTGCCTGGGGAATTCAGATCAGTTCTGGCCAGAACAGGACAAATGCAGATTAATATAGTAGGTTGTATATGGGTTTACAGAGTATAAAATTGAAACATATTCTCCATGTGGTTGCCAAAGGCTGCTGTATTTATTTAAAAAGAAAAAAAGGTGATTAGTAACAACTCAACATGTAGCTCAGTGAAACCGGTTTCTAGGATAACAACTGCATTACACATAGCCCAAAATGCATCTTTTCATCCCTTATCTTCCTTAGGTGACACTAGGCAGTAAAAGTAAACAACTACAGACAACACTCAGCTTGTTATCTAACTTTTCAATTGGTTTGGTTCAAAAAGAAAAGATATGCACATCCACTGCTTGGATGGGTGAGCTTCAGGAGGATGGACCCAGGCTCTTCTCAGTGATGGCCAGTGATAGAACAAGGGGAAATGGTTCCAAACTGGAACATAGAAAGTTCCAGATTACTGGAACAGGCTACCCAGAGAGGTTGTGGAGTCTCCCTCTTTGGAGACATTCAAGACCAATCTGGACATGTTCCTATGTGATCTACTCTAGATGATCCTGCTGAGGTAAGGGGGGTGGACTGGATGGTCTTTCAAGGTCTCTTCCAGCTCCTAATATTCTGTGTGTATTCTCTGTGTGTGTGATGCTAATTCAATAGAGTTTCAAATAGGCTAAAATGCCATTGAAGTTACCTCCCAGTGCAGGATTTCAGCGCACAGTTTGAGGGCCACACACTGCTCTAAAGAAGTAAAACAACTACTCAAACATGTCTAACATTAAAACCTCAGCTAAGCAACGTAACCAAATGTAAACATTCAGGAAGGAAAACAAAACCATGATTGAGCCCTCTAAAACAGGTGTTGCTCACACAATACTCTCAAAGTACCTATCAAATGGAAAACAACCAAAATTCTTTCCTGAAGAAAGATTTGGAACAAAGTGATTGGAAAGCTGCTTCTTAACCAAAACATAAGTAATGCATTTTGTGTTCCTACAAGTCATTTTGTGTTCCTACAAGTAGTGAAATTTATCAAACGTAATTTCCTCAGAACACTTTAAAAGCACCTATAGTGTTTTAAATATGCATATGAAGTAAAAAGGACTAACTACTAATTTATATTTAGCTAAGATTTACTAAATTTTAGTATGTGTCACTTTATAAATGTTTTAAGAAGACATGAGTAACTTTGATGTACTACTCAAGACATCTAACAGAACAAGCAATGGACTTATAAATGTATCCGTTTATCCTATTGTGGTCTCATTGACTGTTTGTTTTCATTGAAGGTTTGAAGTACCTTGAAGTCCTCTGGTGTTCTCAATCCATTTACCTGAACATGGGACCTCCCCTAGAGTGCATCTGTGTATCCAGTGGAGAAATCACAGAGAATAGTTTCTTCCCACCAGAGAACATTAGTGACTGTGCTACCTTCAAAGTGAAGGAATCTACGTTGGGTTTTTCAGCACCAGAAAACAATTGGCATCTAAATAATTGTTCCCTCTCACTTCAGCTCCTTATTCCTAACTATGTGAGAATTGCCAAGGAGGAAAAAGACATAAAGGTAGCCTTTGCACTTGTCAATCCTTTTATAAAAACTCAAGGGGGCACTTTAATGCACTACGATATTTCAGTACAAAATTGTATCTCAGTTACAAGAAACAAATCAGGGAAAAACACAATGCTTTTTAAATAGAGGATGGCAAGAGAAAGGTTGAGTGGTGGTGGATCAAATTCCCCTAAGTGGAGAGACAAACTGTGTGCTCAGTAAAACAAGACCAGTAAGTTCAGCGGGAGCAATTGCTGCATTCACCACAGTCTGTCCTGCCTGATAGTTCCTGTATGATCAGTGTGTGTTAGAGCTCGCTTCCTGGGCTGGGCTGCTGAGGTGTTTAGCCAGTGGAAAGCTGAACTCCTGAAGTTATCCTTCAAGCTAGCCAAAAAAGCTATTGTTGCACTTATTTTTAACATTTTTCGTTTTCCATATGACAGGGAAAAAAATGTCAGTTGTGGATAAACAACTCTTTATCAGCATTCTGCACTGGTGAAAGAATCCATGACCCAGGCAGACAGAATCTTTCGATTTCAATTCTAGCTCATGTGCTGCTGTTCTACCTACATCTTCCTTCACACTACCACACTGTGTGCTGTGACAGAAAGACTGTATCTTATCTTCTGTTCCAATAGTGAAGAGTCACCAAAAAATCACTTTCATTTAATGCTAAGCAAGAACTTTGGTATCAGACTCAGAAAAATACTTTTACTCCTAAATTTAGCCCATATCTTTCTCTGTTTCCTGCAGCAATTCCATTTTTTCCAGCTGTAGCCAACAGTCATCTCCAGTTTTGAATGAGTAGATAAACAGCTATCACACAGCCTTCTGCCATTCACAAAAAACAGGTGTATCCAGAACTGAAGCAGAACCAAAGTGTCAAATTTTATGTTCCCCTTTGGGTACATATTCATTGTAGTAAAAATGCCACACACCACTATTGACTGAATTTATTACAGGAACATGTCTTGACCCATCAAGAGGAGCCTTATTGTGCTAAGCCAGGAGTCTGCCCATCCAACTTATCATATGTTACACATGAGTCAGAATTTTATCAACCTTTTACCGTGATCCCTTGATGCTACATTATTAAGAGGAACCAGCAAGTACTGGAAAACTATTAAGATCATTAAAGTATGCAGAGGAAAAGTAGCCAACTTATCCATGTGCCAGAAACCAGAATACACATTTTTTTCCAGTTCACAAATACTTGGGGAAGGAATTTTGGTCCTGGCATTCTCGGGAAAAATCAAATGCCTAAAGGACATTTAGTTTCAGCAATGGTGAATTTTTTCTTGGTTTGGGGAGTGTTGACAAAGTCATTGAAAGATGTCTTTTTAAAAGTAAATAAAATCAACGCATTTTATTAATGTTTTGTAAAAGACAGACATTTCAGGTAGTTTATTTTCGGCCAAATACTGAAGCCACTTTTCAAAACTTGCTCAGGAAAGCTTACTGAAGTCAACAGGAGTTGACTGCTGAGTGAGGACTGCAGCATTTGTTTCTAGGAGTCATTGAAATAGCATGTTTTTTACTGAGCAGTAGCAAAAAAATGCAGCCACTGTGAATCATCCAAAATAAAGGAGCCTTCCTTTAAAGGCTGACTCGAACAATTCTATCAGATCTTTGGGGACTGAGACAGACTGGTATTCAGCAGACATTTGGATAACCTACAAGAAGCACATGGGCACACCCAAATTAGAGAATAGGTCTTGTAGTAAACTAGATAATCATTCTTTACTTCTTTTATAAGTGTGAAGGGGATATTATTGACAGTGGGAAGTATCTACTAGGATGAAGACAGAGTTCATTTCTGGAAGGAAACATGTTTTCACCAAAAGAAAAGGGAAAAATAAACAAGGTGAAAAAAGAGCTCAATGCTTTCCATTGTAAAAAAAGAAAAACTATTGGAGAGAAAGAAGAGCTATAAGTAAGATTAACTCCTTTGCAGACTTGTCACTTCCTATTGTTCTTTTTGTTTGACAGAGCTGAAATAAGAAATTTATTCCTTATTTCTATATTTAAAGGCTATACTAATTTTCTCTTCTTTTATTCATGCGTTTGCTTTTAAATTCTGCTTGCTTTCACATTTCTATTGTCTTTCCTCCTATGAAAAAACAGATATTAATATGTATTTCCTACAGAAGTTATCTTAATGACCTTCTTTTACTCTACAGACTTCACAAGAGACTGAGGATAAGGGTGAGTTTTAGAAGCAAACTATGTTCTAGCAAACAGTCTAATTTGTCTCATATCTGCTGCTTGTTATCAGGCAGTTTCAAGATACATTTAGGAAATCGCTGAATCTCCCATTCCTTGAAAACCTGCCCAGAGGAAAATACATTTTCCAGTATTTGTTCATTTACCAAAGTTGTTCTTTCCTCCAATTCAATCCTTACATGACAATGTATTCACTTTTCCTCTTCATTTGCTCAGTACCTAATTTATGACTGGGGCTGCTAGGCTTCATCACAATACAGTACTGTTAGTCTGGTGATAATTTGCCCTGGGTTTTAAGTATCCCACATCCCTAGTTTATGCAAGCATCAAAACTTGAGCCTATATCTGTCCTTTTATAAATGGACAGTACTCAAAGATGTTCCTTTGCAAATTTCATTTAAAAAATTTAAAAATATAAAGATTGCGAAAACCCCCACCCAACCTAAAGGAGCCAAAATAATACTAATAATACTAATTTGTCTATTTTCCTTGTCTTGCCATTTTGAGCTATCATATTGATTTTTAAATATTAAGAGCATCACAACATATGGCTCCTTCAAAACATGTCTTGTGATCCCTAAGATAAATCATATTCTAAATCCTAAATTCAGTGGAATTTAGACTCTCCACTGTTTTCTCATGATGAAAGATTCATTGTTTCATATGCAGAGTATATCAAACTATTTTCAATCACTGACATCCAAATGATAGGTCTGATATATTTCCAAGAGATTTAATCTGGGGAAGTATTTCTAGAACTTACTCAAACAAAGAAGAAAGAACATTTAAGTCAAAACCCCTCTGAATGAGAACCCATCTGTACTTTACATGATCTATTAGCATGGTGAATGCTCATTGAAGCAACCCCTAGATAGAAGATGGCTAAAAATATGGAATATTAGACTTCAGACACTCTTGGCAGCATGATGGTCATCATCTTAGCTTACGTAGTACTTCACTGATAAATAAGTGTAATTATTTCATGTGTTTCTATGAGGTGCACAGTGGTCCCCTTGGAAGCACCACTCTCATAAATGGGTTTGGAACTTTTCCTACCTGAGCTGCAATTATCGGCCACAGATACCAAGCTCTTGTATTTAGAAAACTTCCAGACACTTGGCTAAACTCACAGTATCAATGGAGCTACTTAAGGCAACTGTGCTTATTATGTAGATTAATATGGGCATATTGTTGACCAAATGGAAAGTTTCTGTGGAAATTCAGTTTTGACAGGAAATGTTTCTTAGATGCAGGATGCATCAGACAAGAGTCCTCATGCCAAAATTCCAGTTGTCCTTTGGCTGAAACATTCATCTGACACTAAAGTGTTCTGTCCTTGCATCAACTCAGGCAAACAAGAACTACACTTATTTCCCACTTCCTAGTATTGTCTGCTGAGTTACTGACTAATGCAGGTAAGTTATGTCTCTCCTTGGAGCAGTTATACTCCTTCACTGATATTTCTTCCCTCAAAATGCATAAAAATATATCTAAATAAAAGAAAAACTGCAAAATACTTGTCTCACAAAGAGTAGAAAGATTTGGAAAAACTCTGTAGCTTCTATTACACAGAACACTTCCTCGGCAGCTCTTTTCAGAGCACAATACTTGCCTTCAATAAGTCACAGCTTAAGGCAGAGCAAGTAAAAATGTATGTTCTACCAGCTTCTCCACAGAGCCACCATCAGTTCTTCAATATAAAATAAATGCAAGTGGACCCAGAAGGGATGTCAGACCTGCTGTGAAACAGAGGACACTGAGTCAAGCAGCATCCACCCAAAAACTATAGCCTTGTGTTTACTGGGTGAGCATGGGGATTGAGCATACTTATTTATTTCCAAAGAAAAATACCAAACTGTGTAAAGTCCAAAGAAGAAAAAAGGGAGGCCCCTTCTGGACTTGGCACTACAGACTGGCTCTGAAGAGCTGAGAAGAGGGAGGAGATTTTCACCTGGCCCTCCTCTAATGATAGCTTTCTAACATCTTTGTTAAAGGAGTAAATTCTTTTATCTGGAAAAATTGCCACTGCTGAAATGCTGCTGGGCAGAAAAAAATAAGGCAAATGTTTGACAGCTTTATTCCTGCTGTGAATTGTCATACTCATGCCTTCAAATAATAGTTTCAATTTATTATTCACAAAATCATTTCTTATATAATCAGGAAAATGCAGATTGATTTTGAGCCAATCCTGGGGAATCATAACCCGTCATTTTAAAGGCAAGCTATGTTCCTTGGACACCACTGGATTCACAGGATTCTTTGACTGAATGAATGTAAGACTGATAAGTGTATTAAAAATTAGGGAAGATTTGCTTTAAATCTACTTAATTTGTATATATTAGTGGTGATGTTTCAATTAGCCAAAGTTTCAATGCTAAGGGAACACAAAACATTGATTTTTAAATGTAAGTTAGAGAACTATGATAACACTATAATCAAAGCTGAGCTACTGCTTCCATACTCAGATACGAGTTTATACCATTCCAGCATCTCAGATTTTTTAATCAAGGATTTTGGGAGTAATATGTTTTAAAGATTTGGTTCAGTCACTACATAACAATCTGAACTAGGTTTTCTGTCACAAAAAAGTTAGGTTGTCTGTACTTGTTTGCAGAAAATCTTGTGTTTGGTCCCTTTGGCATCACAATGTGACATCTGCTGGCAGCACCATACTGATAAAAATCTTCCCTGACACCAGACAGTCCCACTGAAATGATAAGGAATTCCATTCCTTACACCACTTCTCTAAGGAATTTGAACTGATTTCCTATTATGAAATCCCATGACAGGTTTGCAATATATTTTCAAAATAAGTAAATAAATCCCAGTTGATGATCACTTAAAATCTGCACTTTCAATGTGCTTTGTGAGTTTCTGATCTGCAATCAGTGCAACAATTCTGGAATCCATTAAGAGAGTAAGTACACAACCCCATAATGTCAAATGGACAGAATATTATTGTGATTTAAGGGCAAAGGCTGTTTGCTGCTTCAATATATCTCTGGAGAGGTGAAGGGCAACATGAAAAATGTTCGGCATCATAACTGTCTATTTTGATTAAAGGACATAAGCACTCTACAATGAGACACCCTCTCCTAACCACTGTTGGGATATATTTATTTACAGCTGGAATGATAATTACATGGATGGTTCTTTTAAGCTGAAGTATGGTTTCTCCTTTGCACTTTAAAGCAAGGGTGATCATGCTAAATCTGTTATTACAAGTGGTGTTTTCTTTTTCATGATTCTTTGTAAGACTGCCAGCCTGCCAGCTCAGCAAAGATATCAACCAGCACTTGTTTTGTGGACCAGATGAAAACAAGTGCATTTCAGTTTAAAAACTTCAGCATTTTAAAAAACACAATTTTCAAGCAAAAAAACCCCAACCTTAAACAAACAAAAAAACCCCAAACCCCAACCAACCAAACAAAAAAAAAAAACCCTCACAAACCAAAACCAGTATCTGGCAATTCCTAAAAACAAAGTTTTCTCATGTGATGACAACTGCCTGCTCAAAGTTTCCAAGGCTTATTGCACCAGTATATTAAACCGGGATGTATAAATCTCTCCTGGTGGGCAGTATGCAAAGAGACAGCTCTACAATTTCTGCTTTGCCTTTTGCATCTTTATCTCTGCAAACACAGGCAAATTCTGTCATACTTCATTTCCACCTCTTGACTTGGTTTCAATATCGATTTCTTCTGACAACTCAAACAAGAAGAGCAGAAAATTAATACAGCAGGGAGCTCACATTACTCAAAGGAGATGGAAGGTGCCTTAATCCCATGCTGATCCAGAGGCACAGGAGGGACAGGCATCTCCCTCTCCAGAGGATGCCGGACCTGTCTCAGAGGAAAGATCCACCATGGCAGTATCCCGTCTGATCTGTGGCCATGTACTGCAGTGAAGGTGCAGGTGATTCTAAACAAAACTGAAGTGTGTTCCATAGGTGAATGTGTCACACTCCTTTTTAATTACTGCTATAGAGTTTTAGACATCAGTACACACAAATGCTTGCTGGATGCAAGCACTCAATTTCTCAACATGTGCTTGGATCCCAGAGGTTTCTTAGCTTGTAAAGTAGCTTTAAAAAGTATTCTATAATTTACTACAGACTGTCATTGCTATCATTCCATATGCATGCTAAACATCGATTGCTTTGAGTAGTACTTCAGCAGTTTTGTTTTGCCTTTTGTTATGTGAGTTATTTTGTCACAAGACCTTTAGAAAAATATGGAAAGAATCATTAGAGGTCCAACCAAACCAACAACAAAAAACCCAACAACATCTAGATAAGAAGAATTAAAATATCTCATCTTTGGTAGAAGCCTGGCTGAAAGACCTATCTTCACTATCTGGCTTCCAACAATTATAGCATTACATATTTTCATACATTAAAACCAGATCCATTAATACAAACCAGAAATTACTTCCATGTGTTTCCATATAAAATACTCCCTCTTCTCATGTTTAGTAAATTTCCTGTTTGAAATTATGTAAACTGATATCCTCATTCAGCAAAGCATTTAAGTATATGTTTAAACTCATGTACATTACTAGTAGTCTTCTCTGATCAGTGTCTAAATGAGGCTGCCACCATTTCTCTCTGCTGGTGTCTTTCCACTACAAAAAGGTGATGTAAAAGTATTTTGAAAAAAGACAAAGGAAGTGTATTGCCACCACTTAGTGTAGGCATTATTGGGAACCACTAGTGGAGCAGCTTGAAGACATCTCCATCATGTCCCAGGTATTTTGTATCTCAGGCCCTGGATAAACAGAGACAAAACAATAAAAAAGAAGTAATCCAGAAAAAGTTAGCAGTGCTAAATTCATCAAAAGAAGCTCACAAGTGACTCAGGATGGGCTATCATATCATCCTTCCACTTCCCGTTTCCCCAGAGATTGCAAATACTGAGATTTCATGCAGGGGAAGCTGATTATGCCTTTTACAATAATTAATCTCATAAATGTCTTGGCTTTTTTTCTGAAACTTTCTTCTGAAAAAAGTTATTGAAATTAATCATTAAGTTCATATTCAGAATTTTAATATTTTATTCTTCTAGGAGAATAAATTTATTTTGCATCTTCTTTTTATTTCTTTTTTTCCTGTCTGGTCACTTCTCCTATCTTCTCATCTCCCTTGACTTCTTTTGCCCAATACATTATTTTAAAAATAATCAGTTCTTTTTCAATATTCTTCTGGGTTGGGGGTGTGTCCCCCCCCCTTATTTCTTCCTTTTCTCTCCTTGCCTTCTTTCTTCCTTCCTCCTGTTTCTTTCCCTCCCTTCCTCTCTTTCCCCTTCGTTCTTTTTCTAATTTCCCCTTTCCCTTTTTTCCTTTTTCACTTTTCCTTTTCTTATTTTTACTCTCTTATATGCCATGATCATTTTTCTCTTTGCTATTGAAAGATAATACACAAGAGCTTAGATACATGCATAAATTAAAAAAAAAAACATTAACTGAGATAATTTCTGGAGGGTTCATCCTTCTGGAATTTCTTCTCTTAGAGAATGACAGCTGTCACTGTTCACAAAGAGTTAAGAAAGCTGAGAAGTAGAGCTAGAAAATTAGAAAACTATGTAGACATGAAGACTTAAGTTAGCATACAAACACACAGACTAAATGAAAAACTGGTCTGCATAGCTGTAAGGACAATAAAAAAGTTTGCACAAACTTCCTGAAGATTAAAAAAAAAAAAAAAAAGTTATTCAGCAGCACTGAAACTGTATGCTACTTTAAATCTGGGCTTTGAAGATACCAAGTGTTACAATAGCACAGGGAAACTTTGAGGTCAGTTGCTTGGGCTTACATGGCAAAGCTGAAAGCTTGGATGCTGCAAAAATACATCAGAACTTGTGATTTTGATCCAGAAAAAAATGACAAGAAGACAAAACCCCTTTTAATATATTTTTTAAGTATATAAAATAATCTCAGGACACCCAATGCTGGTTCTAGTGAATTAGACAACACAATGGAACACTAGATTTTGCAAATCCTCAGTTATACTTGTTTTAGTTTGAGAGACGATATCTGTACAAGCAATCCTCCAGGTTCTCAGTCCATCTTAAAGAAAAAATCATCATATAGTTGTATTTTTAAGTAAACAAGGCATTTCGGTTTCTCTGTATGACTGAAAATTCTGAAACTTGAGGAGAAAATAAACCAGCATTTAGTTCTGGTGTGTCAGAGTCACTGTTATTTAAGCGCTTAAATAGCATCCTGTGGTGGTGCTGGTCAGTGGCAGCCTGCTGAAGCACCACGTTGAGCAAGGTGCCCTCCAAAAGGAAAACATTGTAAGGAGGCGCCACCTGTAATGAAAAATGGTACATGACGACATAGAATTCAGCTTAATTTTCCCAGTCAAAAGGATTATGTCTGTACAAGAGTGCTGCTCATTTGTAAACTTCTATAAACCATATGAAGCTTCAGGAGTGAATATAGTCACATTTAACTCAGTGCATAATAAATGCAGGAGGCAAGCTGATTTAGCTACTCATTTAAAACAAAAATAACACAATGCTCAATGTGAGGTTGAGACATTGCATGTGACAGCTTCATATTCCAGGACTCTGTAAAGTGTATTATACATGCTACTATTGTTCAGTATAATCCATCTGTCACTTTACTTGAGCAAAACCTACAAACCCACAAAACAGATATCTATAATTAATGAAAACAAAATCCCATCCAATAGCTAGATAATATCCTAAGAGCCAATTTTTCAGTACAAATTTTAACATCCTAAAGGCTGCTCTAACTTGTACCAGTTGGCGAAGTTCCACAGGAGCTGTCTTTATGGCCACAGCTGACGGGCTCAGGAAGGCATCAGTCATGACTCCATGCTGACACTGGCACCGAGACAGAACACAGATTATTTTCTGGCTCTTTGCTAGAGGGCATCCCACCCACCATCAGAGTGGAGCAAAGTATTCTTGATGGCATTATTTCTAGATTCTGCTATTTGAACTTGTTTATAAAACTACACAAGAGACTACAGTTTGCATTTACTGCACATTACATTAATACACAGATAGATAAAATGTACATTGTTAGAAGGGGAAGGGCAGAATCCTGAGGCAGAAGGCCTGTACTGAGAGTTTAAATAAATTTTTTTTTCATTTTTTTCTTTCACAATGTGCAATATTGAAATGTCAACTTCCAATTTATTTTACATGTATTTGTTTCTCTATATTTCTTCATTTTATGAAAGCAATATATCAGTAAACTGTTCTTCCTTTTTTCTATAGACATGTAAATATAAGATATAATTATAGAGCTTCTTCTGTTGAAAATAGTCATATTTTACACCTTTTTTCCTCCTACCCACTAGGTAGTGATTTTCTCTCTTAGCCACAGATTACTCTCTTTCAAATACATTGTTCCAAACCACTCATTTGGTGGAGCGCAGAAAGCTTTTTCAATCACTCCTTCTTGCTGACCATGCATACACAAAACTCAGTCTTGTCCTCACAATAGAACTGATCTGGTAAGGTTTTGTTGTAAATTTTAAATAATGCAGTCACAATCTTACAAGAAGTTGTTCTAATCCCAATACCACAAAACTTTTTAAAGTTTGTTTGCGTCACATGGAAAGAGTTCTAAGCTAAAGTAAGCAAGCACTTCTTCTCCTCTAATAGAAGTGTTCATGTAGGAGATTATACCCATGTAACTGTTCAAATCATTTGTCTCCTGTCGAGACAAAGTCCTAGACAATGACATGCTCCATTCAGACATAGAAGCAGCATCCAGATGATAGGTCTCCATGATGTCTTAATTGGTTCAGATAACACGATTTTCTTTTATAATAGTATGTCTTGATTTTCTTTGTCAATTTTCAAAAGGAAAAATATCTTTTCAAATGAAATCTTACTATGAATATAAGTCATTAAGTTGCTAAGAACTCTTAAAAATCATTTAAGAGTCTGGTAGGTCCCAGTCTCTCATAAAATTTCCATAGTAAATAATTACTCATATCTTCCATATGAATGGCACATTCTTTGTATTTTCAGCCATCTAAGGAGCAATGACATCATATGTCCCCATAGTCAGATGAGACAACAGCTGGAAGAGCCATTCCTGCATAGGTTGCTGCCTGAATAGGTACTTGGAGAGGAGATTTACATGGTACAAAATTAAATACATTAAATACAATTTTCCTAGGGGAAAACTCAGATTAGATTTTTCTCACCAAATAGGGAAAAGAATCCACTTATCAGAAAATGTTGCAAGTGAAATTTCTCATTTGAAAGAATGTTTACTTATTAATTCAGCAGCATAATTAGAATTTGGTGACAGATTCCTACAATGACTTTTCCAGTATATTATTTTCATGTACATTGAGGCAATTTTGTTTTTTTAAAAACCCCTTAAAATAACAAATTAGATCTGAAAAAAATGTATACTATGACTACAGTATATGTATAAATGACTATTATAGTATATATAATATATATAGTATATGTATAAATGACTGGTTCATCTAATCGCTCTGAATACTCCATTTTCTGCTTTCTATTTCAACCTGTGAAACATGAGGGTAAGCAGCGTTAGTTCCCTGTTTCAGAAATGATCATCTTGTCTTTTCTGTAAAGCAAAGGAACATTTCAGAATATAAACTACCAGAAGTCTAATTTTAAGTTCAGTAAAAGGTGGGTAGCTGCAGATGACATGAATGCTAAGCAAGAATGTACTCATCATTTTTAGGAGCGTAGACGAGAGTACCCACAACAATTAGTCAAAAACATTTTGCTCATCAAGAAATCCCAAAGTCTTTTCCTTAAAGCTACCTTTGCTCTATACTTGACCATTCCAGGATCAAATAGAGGTAGCAATTTAATTTTCAGTATGCTTGCAAATCTTCAGAAAGCCCTACTGCTGTCACATGATGTGGCCTTCTGTAAAAGAGTATGTATTAACTGAAAAGTCTGTTTAGCTTCTTATTTGTCACCCCTTTGTTCTTGATCTGTGGAGAACTCAAATCCTTCAGAGCTTACTACAGTTTCTGAAAATAAATCTGCTTTCAATTGGATCTGAGTACACATTGCACTCTCTACGATCATTTTTTTCCTACACAGGGACACTACAGGCATCTGTCAATTTATAGAAGCAGTTTGTAAAATCAAGTGAGAGGAAGACACTTTAACATTTAAGGCAATTGCTTTTAATATGCTTGTTTCCCCGAATTTGTCAGTTCCTCTACATCAGTAGAAAGACAGGATAAATATTTGGTGAGCTCAAATTGTATTATGAGGCCCTATGTACCTAAAAAAACAACTCTACAAAATGTCCACAGAGTCCTCCAGTAGATGAGACACACAATATCAAATGGGTTTGACAGCAATAGCAATGGATAACTTGCTCACAGCCAGTGTGATCAATGCTTCTAGCTAAAGAAACACTGTATGTCCACCTCTTCCACAAAGAGAGGAAAAAGTGTGTGGTCCTGGAAATAGGTCTGTTTTTCAACATTGCACCTTCTACTTCTTAAAACAACAAAGAAAATTCATCCTCCTCTGTTTGCATAAGTAGAATCTCTCTTTTAGCAGCTGCTCTTTCCTTCCATAGGGTACCTCTAAGCAAAAATGATAACTAAATGAACCGTGGCTCTCTCCCTTCAACTGCCTCTTGCTCCAAAAATGTCTTTTTTTTTTTTTTCCCACATAATTGATCAGGGTTATTTGGATGAATGTGTTTGCTCAGCTTTGGCGAGCAAATGTGTGTTTTTTCCTTCTCATGCTGGAAGGAACAGTTTATTTCAAAGAGTGAAACAGCCACAGGGACCCTTGAGATGTTCTACATCCTCTAGCTGTGGTATGCGCTCTGCTAAGCTTTGAAGGATACACTATGCAGCAGCCCCTTTGAGGATATGGCTATGTAAACCATCTTACAGACTCTTTTCCTACGTATACTAAAGGCCTACTGTCTCCAGGAAAAAAAAACCAACCCTAACTATTCCTGTAATTGGGAAAAAATTACTGCTAGAAAGAATCAACAACAGGAAAGGATTGAAATGAATAGGTAATCCAAACACGTGCCTGAAATTCCATCATTAATAATGTAATTGGCACAAACGTTCTCAACAATGCTCCACTGTTGTTAGTCACACATACCATTGTTTACATTGATGTGATGCTTAGATTAATACAGTTATAACTGTACCTTAAGTCTAGAACTTTTGCAGCATGACATAAGTGAACCTCCTGTCACACATCCGTTTATTTTGCTATCTTCTAAAACAGAAGAAGGAGTCAGCAACAAAGATGCAGATCACATATGTGCTGAAATCCCAGAGTCACATGGGATTATTTTAGAAACTGGGATCGTTAAGTGAAAAAAAACCCATGAAATAAGTCAAAGAGCCAAATTCTTTTCTCAGTCAGCTAAGTGTAGCTCAGGAATTTTGACTTTTTTTCAGATGTCAAATGAAATCACAGTATGAGTAAATATATGGTTGGTCTTATGAAAAAACAAACACATCTGTACCGGTGCAAGCTTGAATTTACTGAAAAAAACCACCAAACCCAAAACCCTTTAGAAAGATTCTTTAGTGAAATCATATCTTTCTCTTAAAGAAATTACTAATATCCCCTGTGTCCCCAAGTGTGATAGCCCCGCGTAGCTTAATCTTGTGATCTTTCCCATTCAGTTTATACATGCAGCCACTTGGAAACAGCAAAACATTTAGCTGTGTGCAGCAAAGTTCTAATTTTGACAAGATATATTAATCTCTGCATTTGCATAATTAATTGACATAGGATTTAACTTCTGAAAATGATAAGTTTCCAGACCAGTCACTCTCTGACAGGTGACATTTCACAGCTACACTTCACTGGCTACAACATAGCAGGAACATTTTTTTCCCACTTCTAAAAGGCTCCAGGAGAAGTTGTCAGCTTTGTCTTGAGAGATTAAGAATATTTTTAAATCTGCCAGTCCAAACCCTTTTCTTACCAGTCAGTTGGTTCTCTGTCATTATAAATTCTGGTAGTCTTTTATCTGTTGTTATTCACATAAGTATTACATGATTGTAACAGAGAGGAGACACAGAAAAAATGAGTCAAAAAAGGAAAATGAAACAAAGGTGAAGGTAAACAGCATGGGGGAAAAAAAAAGTTTCTTAAAAGGTCATTCCCTGAAAAGGAAGACAGGCATACACTATATGAAGGGTATGGGGGAACAAGGAATTAAGGGGTCTACCTGCATCAACCGAAGAAAGGATTTCTGGATATAAAATGTTTGCTATTATTGAAAGATGAACAGAAGGGGCAGAATATAGAACCTCTGTAAAATGAATAGACACAAAGGAGACTGAAATGTATCACTCCAAATAATTTAGAAAAAAAAGAAACACTGAGGGTAAACATTTTCTTTTATATAACTTGGCAGACCAGTGCTAAAAATGAAATGTGGATCTCTACCACTTGGTAACAGTTGATGGTCAAAAAGGTCTTGTGTGAATAACATGCAAAGCAACTGTGAGTTTTAATTCAATTTATAATAAGAATTATGAAAAGAAATATTTTCTACTTTGCCAGATTTTTAAGTATTTTTCCCACTTACGTTTTTTTTAAGTCCTTTTAACTGTAATAATTATTGCGTATCAAGCACTAACAATTATTTTTTCTATTACAAAATGTTATTTAAGCAACACAGAATTAATAGCACAATGCTGAGAATGTTTCCAAATGACTCTTACTAATTATGTTAGAAATTTGCTGTTAGTAGCAGGACAGCCCTGGAACAGCAAGACTAGCAGAAATTAGCCTACCCATCCATCATAAATAAATGAGCATTGCTTGTCACACAGGTAAAGTTCAGTCAAATGATCTTACTATTGACCAGTCCATTCAAGCTACCATGCCCCTTTTTTCGTAATCAAGAAATTTTCTCACCGACAGTTCTAGAGTTATAACTGACTAAAACACACAGATAAACAGAAACTGGCCTAACACCTGAAAAAGAAAACAAAACCCCGTCGGGAAATTCTGGGGGGAAGTCCAGGTGGAGCAGACCAAGTCCATGACTCAGATCCTGTTAACAGCTTGACAACACTACATAATGTGGAGACTTCAGTCCAAGCCTGAACCTTAACAATGTTTAGCTTCCTAGCTTGTGAGGTATCAGTAGTGATCTATATAGTGAACAAACAACCTCTTGAACATAAACAGTCATGGCAAGATTATGGTTTTTTTTTCAGAAAGAATACTATCATTCTATTGTTTTCCTTGAAGCACTAATGTAATGCGCTGAAAAAAAAACACCAAAACCTTTTAAAACTAAAAAAACCTCAACCAAAACCAAAAGAACCTAAACCTTAGCAAATGCAAAAGGTTAGTGTTAAGTTTTGATAATGAAACTTAAAAGCACATCTTTAAGGAAATACTTCAGGATCCACCAAGGAGCAACTCAAAAATAGGCACTCCTATTCTTTTTTGGGCCTTCCCTAGTAAAAGAGAAGTTTGTAAAAGGTTAAAAAGGGAATTATTTGAGAGATTGACAGAGAAGAAAAAGACATGTCCAACAATCTTCTCCATTAATTGCTAAGCAAATCTCTACCTCCTTTTCCACTACATTTATTTCTCAGAAGTACACATTTCAATCAGTATTTAGTTTCAGCCAAAGAGCTTTGCAAGGTTTCTGACTTTATATAATGAACAGATGCAAAAGAAGGATGAGTCAAAGACACCATTTCTGCCTCTATTTGTCCTGAATGGTCATTTTTTTAAAAGCTTATTTTCAGCTACAAGAATTATTCAATTGGGAAAGCAAAAAGCCAACACAGATTTCAATAGAGTAAGAAACTGGCAGCAACTCTATGATCTGGGATGTGAAATTTTCTGAAGAAGCATCAGTTTTCATTATAAGATCAGAAAATTTGTCAAGTCCCACTCAGCATAATTGTTTCATCATCCAATGAAAAAACATCTGTTTAATTCCTTTGCCTTCCCTCTGCCATTTCATAGGCCCAGATTACTGCAGAGAGCTCTTAACAACATTGGTTATAGCTAGCAAATCCCGACAAGAGTTAACTCTACGGATAGTGTCATAGGAATTCATAGCTTTCTCAACTCAAAGAAACTCAATCACCAGAGACTGGAACAAACTGAAAGTCTGACAAGCCACCAAAATTAAGCCATTTTTAGGACTTATTGATCTGGAAATTATATAGTCCCATTTCTTTTTTTTTTTTCTTTTTTCTTTCTTTTGTTATTTCTGCAGTTTTGCATCAATTGTGGGGAAAGCCTTGGGAATGGTTGCTAAAGAGCAAATGGAAGAACAGCCAGTAAACCACATCTTGAAAGAAGGATAGCCAACATGGTCTCAGGAAGGGAAGGGCATGCCTCGCTTACTTGCTGGAGTTGTTTAAGCCTGTGGCTGCCAATACAAACAAGGGGAATGCTGTAGGTACTGTGAACTTGGATTTTTCAGAAAACACTTGCCAGAATTCCTAACTGAGATTACTGTCTAATGTGCAAAGCCAAAGCCTAATTCAAAAAGGGCAAAGGGGCCCTCACAGAAGCAAAAGGCTGCCCCTTGGGCAGGATACACGGCAAGCCCCTGTAAGTTACCGGAACGTTTCTGGTGTTAAGAGTTGGCCTTACTAGTAAGCTTATAAATGCTCTGTGAGATGGAATTGATATGTGCTTACACTTGGAGAGAATGAGTTATGATACACACGGAGGCACAAATAGAATGTAGTACTATTAAACATGAAGGGTAATTAATGGCAAATGGTAGTCTTGCTAGTTTTGTAATATTAAAAATGCATTTCAAGAGGATATAAATTCAATGAAAGGGGCACTGCTGTAAGCTCCCTCACCAAACCCCTACGAAGTGTCTTAGAAACACAGTCTTGAAACATAGCACCACCTCTGAGAAAAAAAAACAAACAACAAAGTTAGAGTAACTATGAAAACTGTAACTAAATTGTCACTTTAGCTACAGAGCTAAACAGAAAAATCCAAACTTAGTTTGATCTTAAATGAATGATCAAATAAAAAAAAAAAAATCAGATGAAAAAATGTTGGGTACCAAACTGATTCGATCCTTCCATAATGCTGTCTTTTCAAATACTTGTGAAAAAAAGCAAGACAACATAGGTATGAAATAAGAAACGGTCAAAAATTCTTTTACCCACTGTGCAACTGAAGCATTCATTGAGAACTAAGAAAACACACATCCTCTGCCATTTTCCTATTCCCCATGAGTCTGACTTTAATAAATGCAGTAAAAGAAGGTGGTTTTTTTTATCCCACTGGATTTATTTGTTCTTCTGTTGAAACTGTTCTCACTGAAAAAAAGTATTTACATATTCATTTAGTTGGAGGAGAAAAAGAAGTACTTACTAACCAGTGGGGAAACGGCCCAGTCTCTGATTTAATTATTATTTTTCACAAAGTAAATTCAAAGACCAAATGGGATTAGATGTCTTCCTTCCAACTAGGAGTACATGAGGGCTCTCTGTAAACCTCCACAGTAGAGAGGACACTATGATCTCCTTGAAAGAGTTCAATGCAGGGCCCTCAAGATGATTAAGCGAGTGGGAAACCTTCCTTATGAGGGAGCTGGGTCTCTTCAGCTTGGAGAAGAGGAGAGTGATGGGTGATCTCATTAATGTCTATAAACATTTAAAGGGTGAGTGTTAGGAGGATGGAGCCAGGCTCTTCTCAGTATTGGCCAGTGATAGGACAAGGGGAAATGGATCCAAGCTGGAACATAGGAAGTTTCATCTGAATATAAGGAAAAACTTCTTCACAGTGAAGGTGACAGGTCACTGGAACAGGCTGTCCAGAGAGGTTATGGAGTCTCCTTCTCTGGAGACATTCAAGATCAATCTAGATGTGTTCCTGTGTGATCTTATCTAGGTGATCCTGCTCGGGCAGGGGGTTTGGACTAGATGATCTTTTGAGGTCCCTTCCAACTCCTAAAATTCTGTGATTTTGTGATTCTGTGATCTGGTGAACTTCATGCATGGAACTCCCTAGTATTTTAAGTATCATAGTCACATCTGAATTGAGAGCTGTCCGCTTCATCTCCAGGCAAACTTGGTGAATCACTTAAAAAATTTCATCTGTCTGGTTATCATAAAAAAACTATTTTTGTTCTTCTCTGGCAGAGAATATGTAACACATTGTGTAAAGTATTAGTATTTTTAGAATGGCTGGTCTATAGGTATGCGTTTTAAAGATTAGTCACAGAAGTCAGAACCTGTGGTTAATTTCTGTAAAAACAGATAAACTTTCATTATATTAACCTCTAAAATGAAGAAATAAAAAAGGCTAGTCATTATAATTGCCAGCGACATATGTAATGATGAATGAAAAAACTTTCATTCTGCAACACTTTTGAAGATCATTAATTGAATAGTCTTGCACTCATTTTTTTAGGTTAAATATGTTAAAAACAGACAAGCCAACAAACAAATGTAAGGCTTGATCCTCTATAGATAAGTTGAGGTAACACAGTGGAGGACACAGCCCCCACTGGTATAAGAGTATTGTGCTGCCCCCCAGAGTTACTTTTGTACAAGGTGTGTAACCTCCATTTCAGCTGTCACTACTACTAAGAGAAGAAAGTATCCACTTTTCACTAAAACTGCAGCCTGATGGGAAAAGACTGCAATACCTCAGACAGAGGTGATTCCGTGTTTTGACAGTGCCATTCAGGAGCAACTCAGTTCTTCCTATTTACATAACCAGACTAAAATAAACAGGAGTTGTATCAAGGATTCATTTGCAACTTGAAGATTTCCTTGAAACCCTCAACTCTCCTGTTCACACCTAGCCCTCCTGTTTCCATGAGGAAATAAGGCCGCTGCCACAAGAGTTTGTGGCTCACTTCTCAGTGCGTTTAGCCCAAGTTCAGTACAACCTTTATCATGCCAAAACCACAAAACTGTAATTGGGGTAAATCAGCAATAGGTATTTAGGAACCAAAAGCAAACATCCTGTGTTGCATGTTTATTCTGCTACCCTTTTTGACATGCAATCAACTACGTGGGAATGAGACCTCACGGTAGGATAATTTTTTGCAACACCAGCTTTGTTTTTAGGTTGGGGCTTCTGCCTCAAATTACAACAATTAGCTGAATGAAGGAAGGACAAGTTCACTTTCTGTGTGCTATTGAAAATACCAGTAACAACGGAATGGTATTTTGCAGAGACAGAGAAAAGGGCAGTTATACACACATCACAAGGTGATACAGTGTTTACTATCTGCTCACTGAAAGTTTGCCACAGGTCATGGATTAATGTAATTGCAACACTGTAATTACAGTACTGTACCTCAGAGAGTCATGGTACTGTGCTAGTTTAGAGATTACTTAAGTAGCAAAAACTGTGGCAAGCTATGTAATTGTAGAGCATCAGGTCATTGAATGCAAAAATGATGATCTTAAGGAGGAGTTTTAAAACCTCAGTTAGATATCTGTGAATCCTGATTTTATTTAACAAAAACCACTAAAGTCTGAGGAGAGAAAGAGTTCCTCAGGATGACCCTGTTTTTGGCATGGTACTTGCTGTTTGAATAAACACACCGAATATGTGTTTTCCTATAAGAAAAACTGTTGGCAAATATTGTTTTTCTGGAAACAGGAAAAAGGTACCATATTTAGGGTCTCTATCTCAATGGCTGGGATAATGGAATCAGAGACGATCATTGAATCAGTCTTTATAGGATGCTGCAAATAGCAAGATATAGGCAAATGGCAAATCACCAGGTGACCCCTCCATTCAAGAGAATTTAGCTTATATATTGCATCGGTCTTCTCATTGCTACACAGAGAGAGCATAGCCTATATGTTGTGTCACATATACATTTCAGCCAAGGGTATTACAATTTAAAACATGAGGCTGTGATTTTGTGAAACAGCTTATGGAAATGCTACACTACCCCATGTAAGATAAAGCTAAGACTCAAAACTAAGAAGCACTGTAGCCCTTAGATTGGTTTTTCAGCCCTGTTAAATTGTCACACAGAAAGATGGCAAGTGCCCTCAAAGAAAATTGTTATTATGTAATTGTAATTAAACAAGCATGATTAACAACCTTTTCTGACCTTCACTAAGTTGTAGCTAGATTCTCACATTCAGTGCAGCATCTATACAGGACATTCAAATGTTATATCCTACATTTCATTCCACCCATGAGAGCTCAGCACAACTGCACGCAGACCAATGCAAACCCTCTACAGAGGGATGGGCAGAATGCACCCATAAAAAATAACTTGGTCTACACCCATTTTTTTTACATGAATGGTGAGAACTTGGGGCTTGTCTCAAACAGTTCAGCTGCTGTTCTTACAAAACTAGGATGCCTACCTCTGTGATGGTATAAACTCTCTTTGAAGACAAATCTTCATCTTCTTATGTTGTTTTAGTCATGGACACAAGGACATATAGGGTAGATTTGAGTGTTAACACAAAGCGAATGAAAGTTTGAAACCCGGTGGAATTGTGTTTCCATTGCACCCTGCATTTCACGAGCATTTGCTGTAATGATAACCAGATCCCACCAATTCTCTATTCCAGGCTGCTGAGAACCCAGGCTGGCTGAGCTCCTGCCTGCCTCCTGTGAAACCCTGTAGGGCTCCAGAGGTCCTCTGAGCCTTGTGACAGGGACAGCTAACAGTTCCTTGGCAGGCAAGCTTCAAGTGCTCCCACATCCCATTACACACTGGGAACCCTTCATATGTTTTGACAGGGTCACTCACAGCTTTGTTCAGTGAGATTATTTTCTTTCCATTCCCCTTTTCATGTGAGTCACAATACAGATGACAAAGGCTGCAAGGTGATATTTATAGTCAGATTGCCAGGTAGCACTGTGTGCCTGTGTCCCAGGCACAAAAAAAAACCAAAACCACAAACAAATCTGCTTGCTAAAATCTTGGGATTTGTATTCTTTCTCTTAGCTGCATTTACTGTTTAAATTGTTCCTTTGTATGCCCCTAATGTGGATGTAGATGGCGGAAGAAAACAAACACGTTTAAATTTATTGGGGTAAAACAACTCTAAGTGTGTGTTTGCTTATAATGTTAATGTCTCTATTAGTAAGATCAGTAATTATGTTCATCTACCTTGGATTTCAATGAGGAATACAGCACTGGAATCAGTAATATTTCCAAAAGTACCTATTTTTAGAGATGCTCTATGCAAGTGCAGTTCAAAAACTATGCGGTTACAAACCCTAAATTCTCACTATCTTTTGGCATTTAAAGTTGCTAAATGCAAGTTTCCTGAGAAGATCCGGCGAAACAATTGCTCACAGATTTTGTTGGTAAAAGCTTTTTAAACCCTTGTAGTGAATCAATAATACCACTGCAGAGAATTCAGTATGTATCCTTTCAGGAAACAAATTGGGGGAAAAAAAAGTTCTCTCTAAAATGAGCAACTTCATTTGGAAGCACAGATCAAAGGACTAACTTATAACAAGACACAAAACAGCAAAAAGTCATCACCAGTACAGATGTTTAGACATGCTTCTTAAAGCCCAGGTGCAGGGAGCCAGAAAGAGAAGTGTTCTGAAAGGCTTATCCCGACTCTTCCACCTCAGCACATCCACTGCTGTGGCTATGTCCCATGTCCTGTTTCCCATTTCGTGCAGCAAAGGTACCTAGGTCTTACTGTGTATAAGGCAGGGAGCATAGCATGTCCTGAAATCCCTTCCAAACACAGTCGTCTCGACTTCTGAGACAACTAAAAAACTCTGAATTGCCTTCCCTGCCCACCCTTGACTTCTGTGCATGAAGCAGAAGTACGTTTGACAAAACAACCTCTGCTGACCATTAATCCCCTGTTGACAGAACTGTCACATTCAACTAAGTACGTCTGATGCTGATAACAATTTAGGCTCTGCAAAATACCAGTGTTGATAGTTATGATTTTTAGTTGTCAGATTATACTCTCTTTTCTACTGAAAATGCTAACTGCTACCCCTAATTATAAAGGGAAAAAAGTGAAACAGGAAGATACCACGGACAAAGCTGTAATTACAGAAGGTTCTGGTGACAGCAGGAAGCTCTGGAGCCTTGCTCATCTGGTTAATTATGATGTCATCATCCCCTATAATACACAATGTTTATAGGACTCTACTTCAGGGACTTTTATTCTATATATTCTATATATTAACATCTAGAACTATAGCCATGACATAACCTAGTCATCGTGGAAGGCCACAAGCCCTGCTTGGGTATGTCTCGATGCCAATGCTGCTGCTTTACTGAGACAGAGCCACAGAAAACATGTGGCTTTTACAACTGGTCTTGGAAGTCAGTCAGAAGAGCAGCGCTAATTGGAGGTGTATTTGGAACTGAGAGCTCTAAAGCTATCAGTATAGCTCTCTACTTCCGGTGCTGTACATTTTTAAAAGCATCTGCAAAGGATGTTAATTAATTAACCTGTATCACCTCCACAGCAAAGTCAGTCCCTCTGGAGATATGCCTCAGTTAAATATTGAAACGTATGGGTTAAAGTTTAAATGTTTGGTTTTGGTTCCAAGCTATTTTTCCCATGTGGAAAACCAGAAACAGATGTGGAATATCTGTTTCTGATTTCTGCTGCAGTATATAGATCAGGATGAACTCCACTGAGTAAAGCCAGATTGCATCTAAGTGAACTGCCTTGTAAATATTGTGGAGGATGTGGAATTAGAGCCCTGAAACTTGTTTCAGACCACAACATCTCTCCCTCCCTCCCTCCCTCCCTCCCTCCCTC
>VXBZ01008809.1:0-19400 GCA_013399135.1 Heliornis fulica | reverse complement strand
CCTCCCTAATATCTCAATAACCAACCTCTCATATCTCTATTTCCCAGACAGAAGATGGTATTGCCAGTCAGAACTCTGTCCAGAAGCAAACAATATTTTGAGGAGATGGGGGGCATGGAGTGGGCTGTTTTCTCCAAAGCTTCCCATGTTTTTGCATCAGTTATCTGGCATATTGATAAAGAAAATTGCATTTAAAAATAAATGTATTGGAAAGTCAAGTTCCTGCATTTGACAGAGGATTTGCTGTTGTCCCTGAGACTCTTCCGCTTCAGGCCCAAGACACTGGAAATGCCATGGTGTGCCTTGCTCCACATTCAAATCCAGCAGCGCTTCTAAATAAAATCATGTTCCAAACTGCAGCACGAGCAAACACAGAAGAAAACCTCCCAGCATCGATAGGAACGTTTTTTTTTTCCCGCAGAGACCTGGGTGAATACCATTGCCAATGGTCTAGATAGACACTTAAAATCGTCGCTGTGCCGGGGTCTGCCCGTGCAGAGGCAGAGCTCCGGGGCTTTCCTCCTCCTGCTTTTTGCCACTGACACCGCAGAGGTTTTGTACCTATCGCTTCGGGAGTCCGGGCCCGGGGTGTTTTCGCCGGCCGAGCAGTCGGAGCGGCGGCAGACCCGGGCGCAGGTCTGCAGAGGAGACCTACGGAAGGCGGCGGTGGAAGGGGCCCGGGGCTGAGGGCTGTGACCCGGGGACGTGCTGCGGGCGGGGGGAGCGTGGGCGCAGCCCGGCACCAGACGCCGCTTTGCGGATGGCAACGCCAAGGGCAAGGCGCCTACAGCATGTGCCCTGTACAGCTCGTCTTTACGTCGGCGACACGGCCAGCTGCCTTCGGTGGCTCCCGTGGGCAGGGGGCTGTAGGACAGGCTGGGGCTATAGGCACTGTAAGGGCAGGCTGGGGCTGTAGGGGAAATCTGAGGCTATAGGGGCTGTAGGGCAGGCTGGGGCTGTAGGACAGGCTGGGGCTATAAGGGCAGGCTTGGGCTATAACGGCAGGCTGGGGCTATAGGGGCATTCTGGGGCTATAGGGGCTGTAAGGGCAGGATGGGGCTGTAGGGCAGGCTCGGGCTATAGAGGCAGGCTGGGGGTGTAAGGGTAGGCTGGGGCTGTAGGGGCAGGCTGGGGCTATAGGGGCAGCCGCTACTCACCACGGCGGTGCGCGGGCGCCCCCTGCTGTCTCGTCCTGGCGGCTGCTGTTTGGGGCCACCGGGCAGGCGGGAGTCGGAAAATAAAGGCTGCCCACACCCACCAGTGGGGTACAAGGCAAGGGCACGCAATTTCCCCTTCAAACCACGCTGGAAGTGAGAGGGTGCAGTGACGGGCACCGCCTTCATCCCGCTACCTCACTAGTACCTCAGAACCGCGTACGCAGCGAGACTGGCTGGGCTAGTACAAAGTGGGCCAGCGAAACCTTCCTCCCGCTTCAGCAACGGGGCGCTTCCACTACCCCCACCCCCGAATTACAGAAGCGGTCAGGCCGACGTCACTCCAGCTCAGGGACAAGGACAAGTTTTGGTCTCTGGTCTCTAATTTGCAGGTACAGGCATTAGCCACAAAACCAAACCAAACCAAACGAAACTCAGCCAAACAAAAAAAAGCCATAAAATCAAGTAGTAAAGATGTTCAACCAACAATCACACACCCTGGATCTGCGGCTTCTTCCTCAGCTCAAATCCTCCTTCGTGGCATGTGAGTAATGAGACTTCGTATCTATCCGATCGAACCCGATCCAGGCTAGTAACCATCGAAACTCTGGTGCTTCAGGGGCTGTCGAAGAGACACCGTTTGTCACTGTCATTGGCTCAGCAAAACATCTAGTACCATCATGAACTGAGGCTACTCTGCTCTGGGTAGTTTTTTTGTGGTGGTTGTCTTAATCTTAATAAAGGGACCAGAGAAGCAGAACGGTTATGGGAAATAAACTCTCTGTCTGCTTCAGTAAGGCAGAGATAGTGGGCAGGCAGCATCCTACACTAAATGAGTGTGGAATGAGAGTAAACAGGCAGTATCAGCCCACAGTGTTTAATCCAGTCTCATGAACGAGTCTTCAAGCAAAGTTTTGAAAGGATTTATGACATTAACCAAAATAGACTAACGGGTCACATTAGGAAAGCTATATCTGGACAGTGAAAATACTGGAGCCTTTGAAAAAGAGACCCAGATTTTTTCATTCACATCAATTGTCTTAAATAAACAGTGTGCTGAGATGAGGCTTCATATTAAATTTCATCATTTTAATGGTTTTCAACAGAAGGAAATGGAAAAAATTGGTGAAATTAACCTGACAGATGAGGTAGCGGAGCTGCAATTTTAAAAGTAATATCCTTCCACAGGATCCAAGAAAAACTAAATAGTCTTGTGTTTTTTCTGTAGGCTTCTTATTTTATTTTCTGTTGCTTTGACTGGCAAGCCCAAATATTTTAGCATGAATTTTATTACTAAGGAAAAAACCATGATTATTTCATGAAGATTACGTTGGAGATGCATCTCATACCTCTAATAACATATTATTAGCTTTAGAAATAAATGTTTATCCAGCTGTTCTTCTTACTAAAAACTCAGTAGATCAACATGGCAACTATAGCAAGATTTTTTCCCCAGTGTTTTTTGAAATTAACATTAAGAGAAATTAGTATTTTTGTAAAGTATTTTACCTTTGCTAAATCTACAATTTCTGATAAAGATTCCAGTGAAAAAATGTAGAGTGCATGTCAGTCAAAAAGACATTCTAGTTCTATTATATCTTTATGACTATTTTATCATTTCCCCCTTGATATTACTATGACCTGAAATGTCATTGGACCCCATGAGGAGAAAAGAAAACTACAGAAATGAGTATTTCTGGCTTACTTTGGGTGATGGAAATCTCATCTTCATGAATTCACTGTATGAATTCACACAGTAGGTATTTACAATCCAAGACTTACTATTCAGTCTATCAGAAGGACTGAGTTGCAAGTTTACTCAAAGCCTTTCAATGACCCATTTTAAGATATTAATCGTACCTGCTAAACAGAATTGCCTGGAGGTTGCTGTCAAAGATAGCAAATCTCTTGACAAGCCTGAAACTTGGAACACTTGCCAAAGTAAATACTATTTAAGATCTTTCTGATTTGTGTAAATGTACTGATAATTAGAGCAGTTTCAGGAATGGCTATTCAAGGGGAAAGAGCAAACATTGAGAGGACTCTGCTCGCTCCTTGATAGCATTTCCCAGAGTTCCCTAAACACCAGAGCATGGCTGCATCAATTACTTGATTGTTATGGATGGGGTTGGAGGGAAGTTTGCTTCTCTTTCCTATATAGTTATAGCATAGAAAGGAACATCGCTATTTCTCCATAGCTGATGCAGTCCTTTTCCCTGGCTGCAACCAGCAATACAAATGTTTGCCATGGTAGGAAACGTTACAGGTTTTTTTTCTAGACAACACAGCTGTCCGCTTCTAAATGGAATGAAATAAATTTATTATAATCCATGTAAACAGCCTTTCAGTGGTGTTCTTGTTAAGCCTGGCCAGTACAGAATTTGATCCATTAACCAGAACAGTTATATGTAACTAGTATAATTGTCCCAAGAATAATCAATAAGGATTTATGGTGGAAAACAAAAGGGAGGGATGTCTTCTCACTGGGAAACACAACTGAGAGAAGGTAAGAGGAACATGAAACACCTGAAATATAGATCCCATGTAACAAAAGGGCAACAAAATGTTTTTCTTGGCCTTTGCAAACCAGACTTTTTTTCCAAATGAAGATCCTTAATTATAATGAAAATAAAACAAAATAAAATACCACTTTTTCCCTGATTAAAAAAAATAAACAAATGTTCATAACCAATATACTGCAGATCATTTGTTTTCAGGTCTGAATTATTCATTTTGCATATGTAGACAATGAGGTCCTCTTACTGGTTATTGTGCGGCTCCTCTGCAAAGGAGAGTATGGCATCAAATAGCAACCTAATTAACATTGGAGGCTTTTTTATCCAAGATTCTAGTTGAAGCTGAAGTTGTTTAGTGCAGACTGAAATTCTGTGGGCTCCACACAAAGAGAACATACATTTTGCATCCCACACACAGGGACTCCTGCAAAAATAGTTATGGTTACTTCAGGCAGCAAAAACTACAAATGCTTAAAGAATGAATGCTTACAAATGCTTACAGAATGAAACACTTGTGCTCACACTGAGCTTATCCTTTCAACAGGAAAAGAAGAAATAAGCACAATTTATAGGAGGGTTCCTCTCTCCACCTGCAGTTCAGTTGCTGCCGTCCCTCATCTCCATTACCTCTGGAAGTAGAGTATTTAAAAATGTCGATCCAGGCTTATGAAGAACTCTGAATGCTTCCTGTGCTGTCTCCTTGCCTCAGTCTCAATCAAGGCTGGTATCTAATAACTCGGAACTAGTGATTTCCTGGAAGAATATTATATTTCTGCTTACAATCATTCTTTCTGGGAACTGAGGTAGTGATGTGGACAGTGCCGAATCCCTAACTGTGCAGACTGGATTAGATTTACTCTAATCCAATGTTTAAAAATAATATTTACCTTGCTTTAGGGGAATTTCAGCCATTTCCTTTATTACTTTGATAATACTTTAAGATAGTTCTAAACCTGGACAGGAAGAAAGTTACTGGGAAAATTATGGAAGTTTATATAAATATGACTTTTTTCCAGTATTCTGAAATATGATGTATATGGTTATATACCATTTATATATGCATATAATGTAAAATCTATTGTGAGTAAATAGTTTACTGCAAATTTTTCAATAAAAATGTTGGAGACAGAGATTGCACACTATTTGGCAAATTCTGTTCTCATCAAATTAAATATTGGCACTTTTCTAATGTACTGTTGAAATGAAGGTAACTGTCGGGTTAATCTTCCAGATTTCTAACATTCCAAGTTCCTTTCACAAGAAACAATGCAAAATGGATTAAAACCTTCATATTCTTATAATATATCTATGTAGATCTAACAAGGAACAACTTATTTTAACCTGTCCTGAAACTATTTGACTGGTATCGACTCAAATGCAACTTGGAGATTTATAAATACCACTGTAAGGATCAAAGTTCATTTTTACTACGTCTGGCTAACATAAGCAATTATTAAAATGAAGGAAAAAATATTTGTGCCAGAACTTGCACCCCTTAATAATTCAGAGTTCTATGTTTAGAACAGAAAAAGGAGATACAATAAACAATATTTTGAGGCTTTATTTCCATTGACTTTATTCTATTCAGGATTTCAAATAGAAATCCTAAGCTGCCACAGATTTTTGTTGTTTGTTTTTTTTTTGTGTGCACAGTTCTTCCACAAACAGGGCAGAAATTACTTTCAGACAGGAGTCATTCTTTAAATAACTCATGATTCCACCCAGTTACAAATATACTGGCTGAGCAAGAAAATTAAATTAAGGGGGGAAAAATTGGCACATTTCACCAGTTTAAGGGATTATGACATTCAGAAAAAGTTTTAGTGGATCTGCAAACCCAAAACGCCACAAAGGTCTCTTATCCATAGCTATTTATTCTGCTGTGTTTAATGACAAGTTTTCCAAGCAAACCATTTGGTAAAAATTTCACCCTGAAGAAATGAAAATAGCAATAGTAAAACATAGTAGTTATATAAAATCACATTTGTTTGAAGAGACATAAAAATTAAGTGATGCATTTTCCTCAAAAAAAAAAAAAAAACCACTTTCTAATTGACACCAAGGGGAAATGAGAGGCCACTCAAAGGACTGGGTGAGTTGAGTTCCCACCATTCTCAGAAGGAACAAAGAGTTCACAGTCATTCCTTGAAATCCAGAGGATCATAGAATCAGTCTTAGGTCTTTGTCCAAACTGGGATTCATTTTTCTTGGCTCTTTTTCTTAAGGACCATCACTTCTCTTCTGCAGAAACAGGGAAAATTAGATCCACCTTCATCCTTGTAATGCTTACTGTCCTTAATCCCTACCTTGTTCTTTGATCTCACACATAAAGCCTCTTTGAGACAGTTCCCAGGCTGTCCATGTGTTTCCGTGGGCTTCTCTCATAAGCACCTGCTTTTAGCAGTCTCCTCAAGTAAAGCTGAGGACATAATTAGGTCCTCCATGGACCCTGACATGCAGGAGATCTGCAAGTTACCTTACCAGGATGAAAGAATAAATCGAAATATTCTCAGTCTCTGGGATGTTGTAAAATGTGGTTTTTTTTCCTGAATTTTCCATTTAGCCACAATCTTCAAAAGAGATTAAACAGCAATAGGTGCATTAAAAACATATTTACATCACCTATGCAAAGAAGCAAAAACCTTCAGAAGACCTCTAAAGTGATAGTAGGAAGACATAACTCATCAAAATTATTTTCAGTGCATTAGGAAGTTTAATTTTATACAGACTTTAGCATTACATATACTAGAAAGCTCCAGAAGATACAGGAATTAAGAAATACCATCAAAGGACTAAAGGCATATTTCTCAGCTCTTGCTGATTTGTAATAAATCTTAACAGTAATAAAGTTTGGGGAAATTATATTTCATTTCGTTTCCTTTTGTTCACTATCTTTTTTTTAAGATCTCATGGAAAGTTATGAGAGATTCATTCTGCCTTTTCGAGACCCAGTCTATCATAAATCCTTAAACAGACACTTTGGTCTATTAACAGACTCCACCGCTTTCATTGCTTCTGCATTTTGTATACCATCTAGGACCACAGATGGAGTGTTGAAATAAAGCAAGAAAGAGTTTTCCACTGATGTGATGGCCAGACAGATATAGTCAGAGAGAGGTGCCAGGCGCCCATTTCCTAGCTATGAGGTTCCACTGTTATATTACCCAGAACTGGGGCTTCTGCACAGTTTAATTCATTTTAATACTTACATCTCATGCTGAGTATATTTTCTCACCTCAATATATCACACCATGGGGAATCTTTTATTATTTTTTTAGGAGACAAAAATCCTTTGAGTTCTCTGAGTAATATTCTATGAAGAAAGAAAAAAACACACCAAAATCCAACCAAGAGAATTGTTTCACATTACCTTATGAGGATTCCTTTTTTAACCTTTCAGACATGAGGCACTGTGTCTATTTTAAATTAACTCCTTTTAACTAAGAAGCTAAAAGTAATTGTAATCTTCTGTAGTAATATCCAAAAGACAGTGGGACAACAGGGTGAAGAAATAGGTCACCTAGCCTTCTTTGACCAAAAGGTGTATCCAAATATTAGTACTAGCCCTGGTCATGAGTCATTTCCTGAAAGACAAAGGAACTTGCCCCACTTCTGGCAATTATTAGATACCCTTAGGGAGATTTAAAGCATTTCCTTAATTTTTCAGACTTTAATTTGGACCCACAATAGTGGACGAGTAGGAGGAGTACATGTATAGACACTATATATGCCACAGGCCTTGCAGGAGCCATAACCCTCCAACCGATATACAAGAAGTTGCCGTGAGTCCTCAAGGACATCGTGCCCTTGACAGAAATCTCTCCTGGTAAACAAGGCCATAAAACTCAGAAGGATGCACAAGATCAAAGAGTCCAGCCATCCGAAGATCAGAAACAATGATAATTGTTAACTAAGAGATAATGTTGGAATGTAACCAATCATATTATTCCATGTGTATCTTGTAGACATTGTATCCAATCCCTGATTTTTAGAGCATAAGTATTTCCTTGAAAAATTATATAAAAAGAGACACTTAGGAGAATAAAGTAGACACTTTAGCTCTCCATGAGAGTGCATGTCTCATTCACTCTCCATGAGAGTGTGTGTCTCGTTCGCTTTTTCCACAACCGCGACATATATACACAAATAATCTTAATTTCACCTTATCTTAGAAAAACCTGCCCATATTACCACTCAGCACAGGAAGAGTATGTTCCTTGACTTCACCCTCCTTTCTCTGAGTTCCCATTCCTTTTGCCTTTTCCCTAATTCATATGGAAAATGAATTGTCTCTGAGATTGTGTTGTCATTAATTCCTGGAAATATGTGGTTTATTGACCCCAGGAGAGGATTTAACTTTTTTTGATTAAACTCAATTGGCAGTCAAAGCAGCAAAAGTCCAAAGTTATAGCTGGCAATAATTAAGACCCTTGCTCAAAATTAAGAATGCTGCAGACAAAGTATTATGTATGGATTCAAGGCCAACATAGCAGTGCAAAGGCTGACTTCACCATGGACATAGGGAGGCCTGTTCATCAGACAGGGAAAGGACAATGTGCTGCTCCACATCTTTTGGAGCTATAGGTACTGTTCTATATTCTGGTAGCTTTGCTTAATTGTAAAAGAGTTGCTTCTGCCATGTCACATTTCCTTAAGGCCAGGAGATATACTCAGAACAATTCACAGGCTGACACAGGAGGTTTATTTGCCTGTTTCAGAGTAATTCCCTTCTGGGCTTTATGGTAAGCCTACAAAAATGTACCTGTCCACCCAGAAAATAAATAAATAAATAACATCTGAGCACAATTGCTTTTTAACAATATCATCAGCTACAGAAAAATCTTACCATATGCCTTTTTTCTTGCTCCAGAAGTTAATTCATCTTCTGAAAATGGTCAGGGCAAATAGAAACAGTCTCTAAACTTGAGTCTATCACAGCAGTTTCCAACAGGACCAAATGAATTAACAATTGGGAATCCACAGAATATATCAAGATCTGCATGAGGGGACCAGAGCTAAAGTGTCACTTATGACTGGGAAGGCACAGGATCATCTCAGAATAAAATTTCTACACTAATATACTCCGGGATGTTTACTCTCGAAGTTCAGAAACAGAAAACTTACAGGTTAGGAGATTATTCAATCTTGATCAAAGTTAGCCATAAAGACATATTTTAATAGCTAAAATGCAAGTGTATATTTTTTTCCATCTCAGAGGTTTTTCTCACCTAGTTCCAGTACAAATTTTTGGGCAGGCTGAGGAACAGCTGTCAAAGTAACTTTTCTTCTGTGTATATATAAAATATTGAAGAAAACCTCATTTAGCCTCCATTTCATTTCTTCACATAAAGCAAAGGCAGATAACCAGCCTCCAGGTATAATTTGAGTCATAGAAAATTCCAGCTCTTAGTTTGAAGGTCATCTTTTAAAAATATGTGTAGTATGTGTCTTGTATGCTTCTATACACAATTATTACTTTCCTTGGATTTGTTAGCATGTCCTATCAACCGCAACTTCTGTTTTGTTTGGCAAGTCTCCCAACAGTCAACAGATGTTTTCTCCCTATCCCTTCAGCAAGCAAATTGCTTCCAAATGATATCCATCTCTCCTTGAACATGGTGTGACCCCTTTTGTCCAGGGGTTCTCTTCTAATCCCTAGTGTTTAGAAACTTTTAAACAAAAAATGTTGGGGCCCTGGCCACGTGCTGCCTAGGAACAAAGAGGCTACAAGGGGAGTGACCGAGAAGATGGAGATTCGCGGGCTTTATGCGTTAACCAATCAGGACCGAGTATTTGTTGCGTAATCGGAAAACTATAACCAATGATAAGTTCACCCTTGCTGGATGTTCCCGGACACTGGGACCAAAGGGTATATAAAGAGGTGTGAGAGGAGAAATAAAGGGATTTGAATCTGCACCACGTTGATGTGTACTTTCACCCCGGTCCGCGCCGTAAAAGTGGGCTCCGGCAAAAAAAGATCCCTTTCAGAGACCATGCACAGTCATTTGTGCTTACAAATTTCTATTCTGGATCACCAAGTCTAACAGTATCACCAGGCAGCTTTACCTCTAAAATGTCGGAAGACAATTGTTTTAGAGATTAAAAACTGTAAATCAAAATAGGTTTGTACAGCATGCTTCTTGCCCAGAAAAACCTATTGAGTTTACCTGCCTGAAAGTTTGGTATTTGGTAAGTGATTTGGTGCTTCCCAGATACTGTCTGATGACTGCCAACAGAACTGCTAGGATTCGAAGAACATACATAGATAATCTGATGCCAATTACTTTTGTGCTTTCATAACTGGAGGCAACATGGGAGATGGAAGGAAAATCAAGACTTTGCAACTTTGTGCCGAGTTGAAATATTTCAGTTAAATTAATTCATCTAGCTTTCTCATGCTAAAGGTCTAAAAATAAACCAGACATTTTTCAGAGTGAATAATTTAGACCAGACCAAAGGTCCTCAGAAGTACAATCAAAACAGCATTTTTCAATTAGCACTTAGCACAGTTGAGGATCCTTGACATCTTTTAAGATTCAGCTGAGATCTCTTTATTCACACAGAAATCTCATTTAGCTGATGATTTTGCCATCTTTATTTTTTAAAATCTGTTTTCTATAAAGTACAGTAGGCATACTTTTAGAAAAGGATATTAATTAGCAATTGAAAGCATATATTTCAATGTCTATTTTCTACCAAGTACTTCTTTCTCTGCAAGCAATTTTCAAGTCTGAAAATGTTACCTGCAAAGTGAGCACACACGACAAAGGAATTTCTGAAGAAAGGATTCTCTGTATCTTACTCTGTTAGTTTTCTGGACAGAGAGCTTTCATTGTTCAAAGCAGAATACTCCAGTCTCTGCCATAGACTGTTACTCTTCCAGACACTCTGGTGTTAGCAGGACTTCTCACAACCCTTCTCAGAATAGGCTTTACCAGTGTGTATTCCAAAATGCTGGACCCACAGACCCTAATAACTGCAAAGTGCAGTTGCAGTAAATTAAATACTATTAGGCACAGATGCACAGCACAGAATGGGAGTATAGAGAAAACACAGAGAGCTTGCTCATCCCAGCTAAATGCTGAGCATTTACCTTAGAGATGCCTTCTGTGTCAACCCAATGATTGTCCCTGGCCTCTTCTCATTCAGCATGCATCTGGCCTGGAGGTTTCAGTGTTCAAAATAAAGCTTTGCATGCCTTAGGCAGTGAAAAATTCTTGAAGGAGGATTTCTCACCAAGGTCTAACATTCTTTACAATGTTTCCAGTTCTATCATTTCAGGTGAGCTGGTGGGCTCTTTCTGTCTCAGAAGTGTTGTTGTTCTGAGAATATTCTGGAAAAAAATGGTATAATGAGAGAAGAAAAGAGATAATCATCCTGAACATGAGCAATGCTATCCAGCACAAAAATATAGTCCCATTTCTAACTGGTACACCCTGTGACACTAAAATTTAGCAATTATATTAGACTTTGGAACTAAATGATCTTTAAGGTCCCTTCCAGCCCAAAGGAATATGATAACATTGGCAGATGCCAGCCACAGCCTTGTGAGTGATTGACATATTGTGAAACTAGAAAATGGTGCAGAAAAATTAAGAAAAAAAAATACTTATCCAGACCACAGAGACAGACAGTGTTTCAAGCTTAAAATAAGCAGCAGCAGAAATTCCTGGATATCAACTGCATAATCAACGACAGATTCTCCTTGCACACTTACAACCAGAATACACAGGCAAATGTAAACTTTCCAAAATGTTTGTTGTTATTATTAAGGTACCCAATGCACTAGACAGGCATATGTTTCAATATTTTCACAGGGTGATTTTTGGCATTGGTAAAAATTCAGACCACTGTTGACACAGATGAAATCCTGTATCTGCAGGAGCAAGTTTAAAATATGTCATCTGTCAGAGAATCATTTGCTCTTTGATCACTTTTGACCTGCAGGAACGTAGTCATTTCTGAAAATAGGTAAAATTCTGACACCTAAGTTAGTTCAAGGAGAATCTGATATGAAAGTAAGCTTGCTACAGGAAATACTGTGTAATCAGCAAGTGAAGGGCTGAGGTGCTATTACAGAAATAATGAGGAATTAATCTGCTTGATAACCGTATCAGGTCAATATAGGTTTGCTGGAGGCTCAAAGTTGAAGGTTTTCTAAGGGAGCACACTCTGGGGTGTTAGCAATAATCTTGGCTTGGTTGCACCCTTTGCCCACACCTGAGGTCTGGAAAACCAGTCTGGCTGCTTTTGAACTAGTGTGGGTTTGGCATAAGCTTGTTCTGTGGTGTGGAGAGGTCCCTCCAAAGAAGAGCTGTCAGACCATCCTTCCAATGGCAGTGGGAGCAGCAATCCTTACCCTGCAAGGTCTTTCCTTATACCTGGCTTCCTGGTTTCAGGGCAGGAACAGGGTCCTTCCCTATACTATTCCCTGTGGTAGGACTCTCTGGGACAGCAAAATTCATGGTTTTTTTTTTTTTTCATTGCTGAGAAGCACTGGGCCAGCTTGGGTTCAGTATCACATTTTTTTAATGACCAGTAAGTGGTTAGTTATAAAATCATTACTCTTACAAAAGGCCTATGTTTTTAATCCTAAAGATGGACTGGCACTAATGCAAGGAAAACCACCAGGTGCCAAGGCTCAGTAGCTCATAAGCTGACTTCACTGCCTGTCTCCTCCTTCCACTAAGTTGGCTGCAATCTTAGCCTCTGGCTTTACTGCTATTCAGGGATCTCTGACACATCTTTGAGACCAACATCAAAACTAAAACAATTTATGAGCACGGACCACCTACACAGAGTTAAACCATTTGAAACTCTGTACTGCTCCTATGATGCAGACTTAAAATACTTACTGTTAGTATCTTAAGCTTCTTCCAGCTTACAAATTCTCAATTTTATGTCCCATATAAATCCTGGAATCAGGGAAGCCATTTTTCACCATAAGCAATATTTCTTTCATTTGATATACACTAGGAATCACCACTGAGTAAGTTTTCCCCCATCATTACTTTTTTCTCATAACAGAGCTGTTGGATTTGAAACAAAAATGTTGTTCTCTAACCACAAAAATCCAACAAGGACCACAAAGCAACAGAATCCTTAAAAGGCTCCTGTTTTTGGTTTTGATTTTAAATATGGTATTAGTGAAACACTTTTTAAATTATATATGGCAGAAATCTACAAGAAGAGTGCCTAATGAAAACTGAATGGAACCTGAAATCCCAAGTCTTCATATGTCATCTTCATATGCAGCTACTTTAAAAGTATCATTTTGAACCCCGCAACTACAAGGATGAAGAAAAAAGCTGAAATATGTCCCTATTCCATCCCATCTCATCTCTGCAGAAAGTACTGGCATAACTCTTTGAAGCTTTGGTGTATTCTGAAGAATTTATTACCTTCATATCCATTAAATGAGTTGTAAATTTTACTACATTTTTGAGTTAATGCCTTTAATAAAGTCGTGATTTTCAATAAAATTAAATTACTATCCTTCTAAGCATATATTATATATTTTATTGAAACTGAGACAGAATTAAAATATAAAAAGCCCTGCACAGTGGTTTTTAAATATGAGGTTAGAGGTCATGAAGTGATTCCTTAACTGTTTGTTTTGGGCATGAAGGGTAACATTTTTCTCAGTCATTTAAATTGTCCTTGAGCTATTGGCATGTGTTTCATTACAATATAATTAAGAAGAAAATATACTACTGAGAAGGACAATGTTTTCTACAAACGTGTGCTTGTTGAATGTTATTTTGACCAAAAGAATATTAAAATTCCAGGAGTTTTAATGACTACTTTTCACAAAATGACATTCAAAGATTGTTTTCCAATAATGTGTCACCTTTAAGAAAATTGCATTGTCACACAAGTCCATATTTCTGAGCTAACTGACTTCAGCAGAGCTACACAAAAGAAAAATTCATCCTGTTTTTTGCTAGTAAAATTCTATCAGAGAAAATGAGGGGGTCATATGAAGGCAAAAAATCACCAATGCAAACTGTACCCCACAATCCAAGTTTATCTTCTGTATGTATGATAATATCCTAAACTGCTTAAACATGAAATAGTGAAAGACTGGTGTGATGATCATGACTAATTACATCTCAACAGCCCCAACCAGTCAGAATATGCATCTCAGTCTTATAAGTGATTCATTAATATGTCTAAGTGCAGAATTTCCTTTGTATAATAATCACAGATGGTCTTGACTAGAAGTCTCGATAATTGTGAACAAAAAAAATTGAAATATATCATTGATGTTGTCCCAGATACATGCCCTTATTTTTTCCTTAAACAGAGGTCTTCTCAGTTGCAAGACTTTGTTGCCAAGAAAAGTGCTTTATTTATTCCAGTTTCTGCCTTTCACAGGCTATGTAAAACGCAGAGCAATGGCACTCTGCCATGTATCTCAGGGTATCACTTTCCCATCTGTCCAAGTCAGGTACCTGTCCAGACTGAAATGAAGCTTTTCTCTGTTGCACATCTAGATTTGATTCTGAAGGAAATCCAGGGCTGTGACTGATGAGACATGCACCTGCATCTGGCCCCAACACAGATCAAAATGCTGTTTGGACAATGTCCATCACCAGCTTAACATGTGGCAGGAAGCTCTGAATCTTTCTTAGTGCCTCTGTAGCTGCTGTCTCTTACACATGCACCTTAGAGAGGTCAATCGGATCCCATCAGATCCTGTGCTGGCAAGCATTTGCCATGTTCCTATAAAATCTCATCAGTAATCAAATTCAGTTGCTACACATTGTGCCATTAAAGGTTTGTTTCTTACAAAAACTAAGCATTAAGCTTTTTCTCTAGTAGGTAGTTTTAGTTAATCTTTGCCTTTGAATCAATTTCACCATGAGTGAATGGGTTCTGAATCATCTTCTACCATGTTCTCACTGCAGACAAATTCTTTTCCATGTCTGTTTAACATGCGAAATTGAACTTTGCCTTTGCTGACTTGATTTCTTTTTGCAGTGTTTAGTATCAGCTATCAGAAATGAATTTGTCTGTGCTTTCTCTGGATCTAAAACAGTTCTGCTTCCAAAGTATTATAAGTTCCATAACTTATTTATTCATTCTCTGAAAAAATATTTTCGATTGTTCACAAAAGTGCTGACAATTTGATTGTGTGCACCGACTAGTTCTTATATCATGATATATACTAAGTATAACCATAAACAGCAGCCTTCCTGGACTGTCCTAGCATATTTTTTTTAATCAGAAATGTATAATGTTTTTGTCAGTGACATTTGGAACTCATTTTCCCCCCCAGTCTCTTTTAGAATCTTGTCTTGGTCACATATGGACTTTGAAATCTCACAAAAGATAACATTCTGTTTCTGATGTCATGCTTGATCTTCATATTAATTTTTGATTTAATGTCACCAATTACACAAATTTCAGAAACAGTGGAGAATTACACCTATACAGTTCAGCAACACCAAGAATGTCAAAGGATGTCAGTGATAGAATCAGACTTGCGCACAACTTTCTGTGTCTTCTCCTGCAGTGAGTATACATCCATTAGCTCTTCCATGACAAAACCACCAGAACCTGCATATTAAAAAATAACCAATGATACTCTGCAGTCAACCCGTGTGGGTAAAGTTCAGGACCAAACAGCTCAGTGAATGAGTCAATCCAAAACGAAATTGGCCTCCATGAAATACTCGATAAAAGCAAGACAATAATCTTACCATAAAGACATTCTTTTTGTAAGCGTCTTTGGCCCCTTCCACACAAATATACACCTATACAACTCTTCAGATCACTACCTATTCTCTTTACCTTTCCACATTTTACAGTTCTAGTGCACACTGGAACTTTTGGCAAGCATCTCAGTAAATAATAAACAAATTTGAAGAAAATGCAAGGTTTAATTTTACTATTAGGGACAGCCAATATAAAACATCTAAACATGCTTTCTTCAGTAGTTAGACTGGTGCCTAAACTCATGGAATAAAAAATTAAATTTTTCAGATGGACCAAAACACCCTACTACATACTTAGAATGACAACACAAACACTGCAGGTTGAATCGCTGCCAGGACATGTGTGGAGGGGGACTCGTGTGTGTACACACATCTCTTTCTGCTCTCATTTTTCTATTTTCATAGAATTTGCTCTCTGGATGTCTTTTTTAGCAGTTTTGCCAATCCAAAATATGTAGACACTAAGTTAAATCACTCATTTTGTTTATGTGGCAACAAGTTCATACTTCTTGCCGAAAAAATGTTCTTGGCTTTGGACAAAGCAGGCTTTGAGAGGCTTCCATCTGTTTTAAATACACCACAAATTGTAGTAAGGAAACCATTGCCCTCATCTGGTAGCCAATTTGCTGAATAAACCTATATCCAAAAAAAAAAAAAGATTCAATTGCAGAATGTTTTCATATTTTTACATCATTTAATTTCAAAGGAATTCAATCCTTTTATGGGAGACCTTTAAACATTTATGAATTTGTCTTACTAGGTACAGGATCAAGTAAGTAAATTTTAAAAAGCCCATTTTTTTCAAAGTCATTAATTGCTATTATCAGTGTGAGAAAAATATTTAAGTCCTTTATATTCATATGTAGCACCTTCACAGTGGGACCTGAACACTGTGGTAATCTTTTAATCTCTCAGTAGCCTTACTTCTTTTTACATGCTACTTCTGCTTGAAAGGAGGCATTTGAAATAATTTGTGATTCAACAATATACAGAGCCTTGAAAAAAGCAAGGTATTCTCTTCTTTGTCTTTGCTCTGATGTAGGAATCTGGGCATATCTTTTTACTCTTCCTCTTATCTCACTTTCTTTTTTAAACTCCACTGCTAGTTTTGGAAATGGAGAAGGATTTCTTCAACATGTATGGACAGCAGCTGCAGTAAGGACTCCCAAACAGTGAGATCTGCCTCTTGGTGGAGGGAAAGCTAATGAGAAGTGATGCATAGCAAGGAGGATGTTATCCGTTTTCTTTCCATTCTTCCTGTTTAAATATTTGTCTTGGGGACCTGCAGTGGCAGAAATAGCAGCTCAGTACTGCCTTCCAGGTCCACACCAACAAACATGACTGCAGTGAAGACTTCTTGAGGGCATGAGGAGGAAAGAAGAAACAAGTCACGATAGCCTTTTTTCCTTACAATCTCATGCAAACCTTCTCTGCAACAAAGTTGAGTCTGCATCTACTGAAGTCTGATATAACCTCTCTTCTCCTTTCATCTTCTCTTTACAAGAATTGCATGACTTGTTGCAGGCCCTGGTCTCCCTCTGATGTGCTCCCTTTTTCTTTAATATGATACAGCCACCATAATTTACCACTTATACTCCCCAAACCTACTCCTCACTCCTCCAAGCCACTCAATATTCTTTCATAGTGTATCACCATGCTGGAAAACTGACAGTAGCTGCCAGTGAAGCGAGCAAGAAATAGCACTCTTTGCCGAAGACCTTCAACTTTTGTCTATATGAACATATACATATATAGTGCTTCTCCCATTTTATTAGGCCTAAAAACCTCAAGGAAAACAAATGTTCTTCACAATCGAGTCCTGAGAATTGTTTTCAAACACAGGTCCTTTGGACTCCAGAAAATTAATATCATAGATTCATAGAATATCACAAGTTGGAAGGAACTCATAAGGATTATCAAATATAACTCCCTGCTCCTCACAGGGAGTTTCACCTTTCAAGATAATGAGTAAAATGTGTTATGTATAGAGTTGTGTATGGTTTTACATGAAAACTAATTACAGGCTTCACTCAAAAGATCATAGCAGATGCAGGAATAAAAACTTCAACAACCTATTCAAATATATCTTGCAGCCCACACAGGACAGGTGTCCACATTATGCTTGTGAGATCAAGTGTACTCTAATTTATCCTGCATTTTGTAAAACTAAATCTTTCTGATATACTTTTCTGTCTTGTGTTCCCTTCCAGGCACGGTCTGTTTTCACACATACACCAAACCAAAAATATACAAATTCCAGAAGCCAAGAGCCAGGAGCAAAGGACTCTATGACTGTTGTGGTAAATTGCTAGGGATCAAATCTGGTTGCTCAAGGCTGACCTCAGAAATACCTGGCTTAGGAGGGTCAGTGGTGGCAGGAGGCACCTCATACTGCAGTATCCAGACACATTTCCTAGTTCTAAACCAAAGCACATATGATTTAGCTGAGCTTGAGAATGACCTGAAGTTCAACCCTATCAATAGAGGCACATTCTCACTGTACTGTTGAGGAAAAACTCAAGCCATAAGCAAAGGCTGATGTCCAAGGAGCTGTTAATATGTACAAGGCACTGATTTCATAGGCAGTATTTCAAATATACCAAGAGAAACACTGGAACAAGGAACTTCTCTGTAGGCTGACAGTCAGTATCTCAGCACTGTCAGGCTTTCTGCCACTCTTTTACACATTGGCAAAATTTAGAATAGTATCAGGGCTGCATGACTTCAGTAAACAGAAAAATACATCTTACATGTCCTAATTCATGTAAAGATTCCCTCTTATTCTATCTGCCTGCTTTTTATGGTTGCAGATGTTGTGAAGTAAAACCTACAAACAGCCCAGAAGTAGTTCTCTTTAGATATGCAAAATCAAATAAAAAATAAGACATGCTAATGCCAAGGATTGATTTGTGATGCTAGTTTTGCATTTCATTATATTTTCTTTATCTGTTCCTAGTAAATATTTACTGAAATTTCTTCTGAGGACATTTCATGCCCTAATAGCACCAAAGCCATGAAAAAAAGGCATTAGTAATTAAGCCATACCTACACTCTCACTTCTTTAAATTTGCATAGCGTACGTTAAAGAACAACTAGAAAGTATTCCTATACAACAATGAATTGATTCATTCACTCATTTTGAACCCTGAACATCACATATAAAAACTTTATATAATTTTAAGTATAATTCCAACCTTTTTGCCTAAGGTATAAAATAACCTTACCTTATCTCTCTCTCTGCAAGCAGAAAAAGCAATATATGAATTGTGAACTGTGGTGGTTTTGGAATGTGACTTCTTTAAGAAGCAGGTAGAAGTTTCTTAAGGGTCCAACAGAGTAAATCCCAGCTGGGCTCCCAAGGCCAAACTCCCAAACCCTGTTGCTGACAAGGCCAGCTGGGCCAATCAGTGCCAGTCACAGGCCTCTGGGAATCACATTTTAGACAGAGAAAAATGCAAACAGATGCATTTTACCACTAGAGGAGGGTGTGAGAAGATGTTGGAAACTTTGCAGACACCAAAGTCGGTGAAGAGGGAGGGAGAGGAGGGGGCAGAGGCGCTGAGAGAAGATTCCCTGTGGCCTGTGGAGAATACCATGGTGAAGCAGGTGTTCCCCTGCAGCCCATGAAGGACAAAGAAACCCTACTTATAGCCCATGGAGATGTACCTGAGCCAGGCAGGAGCCCACCATGGAGCAGGTGGAGGAATAGGGAAGAATGTGTGACCTGCATTGGAGCAAATCCCTGACAGAACCTGCAGCACATGGAGAGAGAAACTGAGGCCCACACTGGAGCAGGTTTGCTGGAGATGGCTTGTGANTGGCTTGTGACTGTAGGGACCAGGCTGGGCCCAGCAGTCTGGTACTGAGAGACATTCTATGAGTTTATAGCAGTGACCCACACTGGGGCAGTTGGTGAAGAGCTGAGGCTCTGTGGGAGAGGCCTCACGTGGAGAAAGTTGTGGTGAACTGTCTCCCATGGGTGAGTCACCATGCTGGTACAGGGAAAGAGT
>VXBZ01008808.1:667664-711050 GCA_013399135.1 Heliornis fulica | reverse complement strand
GAGCCCCTCTTCCCTCCAGGGTCTCTTCCCCGGATCCATTAATCATCCACATAAGAGAATCAGTTTCACATGGTACTTCCTTTTCCAGCAAATAATTTAATACAACAAACATAAACCAAGACCAGTTACTTTATTGGCAAGGGAGGAAAATTCCCACCCAGAACAGCGGGAAACATTAAGTCTGTGAGGGTTGGGAAGGCACTGATGTATTCCTGTCTATGGCTCTTTGCTGGGCATGTTGGTTAGCGGTGCTGCACTTCAGTAAATTTGAAAGCTGACGGGGTTGGGGGGGGTGTTGTGAAAACGCCCCTTGCACCAAGGATACCTTGGTGTTAAAAGGATGAGTTATCAAAATCCCTGTACCTTGTTGAGGGAAAAGGCACAATAGATGACTGTCTAATAAAGTTGAGTGATTTAGGACAAAAACTCCATGGAGCTTTTGTGGGAACTTTTGTCCGTTGTCAATTAGGTTCCTTTGGAATAGACCTCTGGTATCTAAAAACAAAAACTGCTGGGCTATTTCATTTAGATGGGATAAAGGCCACTTCATAGTTACTGGTCTGGATTCTGTTCCTGATCTTTTGTACACTCAAGAGAAGAGTATAACTCACTTCTTGAGACAGAGCAGAAGAAAACACATTTTAACTGAGGTGTGACAGAGTGGCAGGAGAAAAAGGGGAATAGAAAACTCCTGGCAAACACTACAGTGAAGAGAATCATGCAGAAGGGGCATACTGAAAACCAGTTGATGATGCTGTCCTATTTTCAGATACGGCTTCACAAAAGAAGTTTCGAAGAAGTACAAGGTAAGGTTCTTCCTCCATCACCTGTACTTTTTCTTTGTAGTCTTGCACATATAAAATGAAACGTGTGTAAATGAGGAAACTTCCAACAATGTATTTAGATGTCTTACAGAATGACTTTAATAATGTAGTTGGATTTATTTTAGATTATAAGTGGAATAACCAACAAAGCAATTTTAAGTGTTGGCTTTTTATGCTCAGAGAGACGTGGGATGAAATAAATAACATCCATAGGGCAACTCATGCACACAAAAAAGAGGTGAGCAAGAAAAAAAATGAAACGCTGCAGGGACAATCAAATGGACCTAAACCAGAACATGTTTGTCAGAGTTTCAGTTCAGAGTGTCAGGTGGAGCTCTATGAACAGACTCTGGCAGTCACTCCATCTAAATCCTGAACTTAAAAATAACAGACTCTGTCAGAAATAGCATCTAATATAAGAGTATGTTTTACAGGACCATGGGAAACAGATTTTGTGTCTTCTGCGAGATGTGTTTAGCTGGCTTCCTCTCGCCACTATAATTGATAGTAAAGTTCTTATTCTACACGGAGGAATTTCAGACACCACAGATTTGGATTTCCTGAATGCACTGGAGAGAAGTAAGGTAAGAGATCATATTCATGTGGGGGTAATTTTGTTTTCTTTAAAAAATTTGCAGTGCAAATGCAAAGATCAAGTTGTTTACATTAGGAAAGGCAATGTCTGCCATATGAAGTGCATAAGGAAAAAAAAAAAAGTCTTGTTTCTCTTCAGAATCACTGTTTAGAAAGGAAAGTTTCGTAGGTGTTGGGAGCTGATTGTTTGGCTGCTGTAAAATAACATGGCTCTTTTGACTTTCAAATGGCTAAAAATACTTTAGGTACTTCCTTCCTACAGTGATGACACATTAGTCAGAAGGTATGAAAAGTACTTAATTCTCAGGCATTTCTAAACACTTTAGAAATCAATCTAGCCACATCTTTCTAGCACTGCCTTTTGTTCTGGGGTTGTACTTCTGCCTTCTCTTGTGTGGGCGTCAGTACTCCACCTGTGAGGTGCTCCCTTGGCAGCAGCTGAGCTTTGCACACATGGAAGAGCCCTTCCAGCAGGATCAAACTTCACAACCTGGCCTTGAGAAACCAAGAACTCCAGCTTTGCAGGGATTTACAAGAATCAAATTCTGTTTTGGAATTTTTTTTTCTTCCTGAAATGATGATCAAACAGCTCTCAAATCAGTGGGAAATGGTGTGGGATTCGGCTTGATTCGAACCGACTAGATCTAGATGTCCGCTTTCAAGCAGGGTGCTGAGGTTTCTTATAATCAGTGGAGATCCTGGAGGCCTGGTAGGAATCTAGATCTTACAAGTTCTCAGACATAGGTCTCCAGTGCTATTCATGGAAACACCCTGCAGCCTAGGGATGTCCCCTCTGGCCTCTGCCTGTCTCTGGAGAGTCTTCTTAGCAGGTCGCCACCAGCCTCCTTTGGGCCTGGTTCATATCTGCCCACCTCACGCTAGTTCACAGGCATGGTAGAGCATCTTGCATGGCACAAGATACATCTGTTTAAGTGACCTTGCGTACCTTGTCGTTAGTGTCTGTGGAACCCGAAGCTACTTCACTCATCCTCAAGTTTTGTAATACAGAAATAAGTGCTTTACAGGACAGTTAGGTGTATTGCTGTTTCCTAAACAGGTGAAAAAGGATAATTAATCCTGGTCATCATCAGAATCCAGGCTCCATTGGCTATATCACTGTACAGTAAAAATCAGTTGCTTAACTACAGATGTAGACATCTTAACTGTGAGCTGAAATCTGCCCACGCTTTTGCCAAGGCTGGGCTCAGTGTGTTACTGATGTGGTATCTGTGAAATGCAGAAGCAGCGGGTCAAAGTTGCTGCCACAGGAGATAGTTGCTAATGAGACGTGTGGGCCACAACTCAGGGCGATATCACTCAAGGCCAACTGATGTCTTTTAATTGGTACAAGTGGCAACTGACAAGTCTCAAATACTGGTCAGCACATTGGGGATTAGCATAGTGTTTTGCATTTTGTTTTGCATCAGTCCTTTTTTTTGTTAAAGAGTAGAATTTGGGAAGTAGACGTGTGTGTGTGGATTGTTGTTGGGTTGTTTGGGGTTTTTTTGCAAATGAGCCTAATACGAGAAAATTCTAAATGAGAAGCTACTCCCTGGAGAACAGTCTGTATTAATGGGCAATCATGGAGCCATAGCACATAGCTCCAAGAAAGCAAGTGCCTGTGCTTATTGGAGGGAATTGATTTAACAGTAAAGGGACCTGATGTAATACTTCATCAGTTTAACTGTTATGTTCCTGATATTCCATTTATTTTAGCCAAATTAGCCTAGCAGCATGCTACTGTATCAGAGCAGTAGTGAATGCAGTTTCATATTCAGTACAGTATCATATCACAGAGTCACAGCCGTTTGGGTTGGAAGGGACCTCAAAGCCCATCTAGTTCCAACCCCCTGCCATGGGCAGGGACACCCTCACGGGGAAGAATTTCTTCCAAATGTCCAATCTAAACTTTCTGTCTTTCAGCTTGAAGCCATTCCCCCTTATCCTGTCACTCCACGTCTGTGTAACCAGTCCCTCCCCAGCTTTCCTGTGGGCCCCTTCAGGTACCATCAGGCTGCTCTAAGGTCTTCTGGAGCCTTCTCTTCTCCAGGCTGAACAAGCCCAACTCTCTCAGCCTGTCCTCGGAGGAGAGGTGCTCCAGCCCTATGGTCATCTTTGTGTCCTCTGGACTCATCCCAGCAGCTCTGTGTCCTGTACACAGTATACATGTGTGTTTTCAGTTTCCAGGGAAGCTGGGCACTTAAGTGTCCTCCCTGAGCCCAGGCTCCTCTTGCTGTATAGCGAGGTCTTACCAATGACTGTGGCTTGGAATGAGCCTGTATGTCTTTATAAGAACGTAAGAGCAGCTTGGTGGATACAAGCGTTATTTCTGCAAGCACCAAGTTATTTCTGCAGCTTCTGGGCGTTCAGGTCATTGTAAGAGTTCAGTATTGAGCACAGGAAGTTGGAACTGATGTGCCTTTCAGCTGACATCTCTGTATCACCTTTATGTTTTGGTAACTCTTTCAATTTATTTGGTTTTAAAGTTGAAATCCCTGATGCGACCACCAAAGTCAGCCAGAGATGGACAGGATCAAGTGAAGGAGAAGACTCCAGCAGCCAGACCCAGTAAATATATTGCCAACCACAGTGTTGGAGGGAAAACACAACACATCTCTTCATCGGGTTCCACTGCGCCCTCCGGCTCAAATTTAGCTCCAGACCCTGCCCTGAAGGAATGGAAACAAGTAGGTGAAACCAAAGACTGAATACTGCCCCCAGCCACGCACAAACCCAGCAGCTCTGCTCAAGCTGTGTGCCCGAGTCTGAGGTGACTGTGCCGTAGCAAGAAGCCCACCGTTCTTGGGAGTATCCTGGCTAGCTATGAGCTATGTAGATGCTATTTATAGACCTGGTTATAAAGGCTTGTGATTTTAGACCTTACAAGTACAGTGTACGCGGTGTTTCCTTTTTCGTAGCTGTTAGGAGGAAGCTGCTTAGTGAGAGATGTGTTTGCATGCCCTCATGTGGTGGGATCTGTTGGTACATACGTGGTTGTCAGTTTAACTAGGTCAGACTTTGCAGTTGTTGGTGATAGCGATTACCATTTTTGGCAGTGGTTACAGGAGCTGAATGTCCAAACAAACCCAACTCCTGAGACCTACACGCTGATTTCTCAAGAGTGGGAAGGTTTTGTCCCCTGGCTGTTCCTTTCCTTTTAAGTATTAGAGGTAACATGGAGAGACTGTTGTACTGTAATTTAATACATTGTCACAATTAGAAAATCTTAATATGAACAGCAATTTGGAAGCTCAAAATTGAGTTATAAATAAATTTATTTTTCTCAGTTTCTCTTCAGACAGCTGCCTTAAGGGGCAGAGACTTTTCTTGTGCTTCTTGAGAAGCAAATCCATCTCTGAAAATGTGATTTCTCCAGATACCTATCTGACCTGCCCGCTAACAAACGGCCACAAGCAACCCCCCCAAATCTGACAGTCCCCCAGCTAACCAAGCATCCTCCGAGCCACGCTCACAAATGTGAAGTAGAATGTGTTATTGTAAACTTTGTCCAGTGAGGTTTAAATAAACACAATTTGCCCAGTATTTGCTACTGCCAGAATTACTAGGTTAGCAGACTTTAAATCATAATTCCTCCTCATGTCTGAAGATGGCTAAAATGCTAATAGTCAAGACTTGTTTTGATACATGACCTAACCGAAGACAATAAAGGCGCAAGCAATTCTTGTCATGTTCAGAGCAGGCACTCCTGAGCTTAGTGTAGGTAAAGCCACCCACCCACAAGATGAGCAGGTCTGTGCCAGGCAATAGAAAATTCCTCTCACACCTACACGTGAAGGCAGCAGCTCTTCTCTCCCTGAAACAGCCCAGACGCCATTCCTGATGTGCCTACCCGAGTCTGGAAACCTCAGCTGTAAAAGGAAGTACATCTCTGAAATGGTATTTCATCTGAAGAAAGTTCATCCAAGATCTGGGTGTTGTTTCCTAAGAAAAGTAGAACCCAAGTTTCAGCCCTGCTGAGAGTAAGGAAGAAAACAAGATCTACTTCTTAGCTCAGGTGTATTTTCTCCCTGTAACCTCAGGGCTTTTGTCGTAGCCAGTACTTTAGACAGCCATAGCCTGTCAATCCTCACCTACTAATCAATCTCACTTGCTTGAATTCACTATTTATAGATCCTCGATATTCTCTGGAGTGACCCAAGAAGCCAAAATGGCTGTACACCAAACAAGTGTCGAGGAGGAGGTTGTTACTTTGGTCCTGATGTCACTGCCAAGTTGTTTGAAAGGTATAATCTGAAGATGCTCATCAGGTCGCATGAATTTAAGCCAGAAGGTTATGAGATCAGTCATGATGGGAAGGTAAGAGGCTTCCAAGTAAACTAAAATTCTCCTGTGAATATCATGGGTATATCCACAGTAGATTTGTCTGCAAAGTTAATTAGCAAAAAAAAAAATAACCCACAAAACCCGACCCCTTTAAAATGGGGTTGGGGGAATTGTCTGCTGGATGTTAGAAGAAATTACGGAGTTCTGACAAACAAAATTCTTTACAGCTTTGGGAAACAGAGACTGGTTTATCACTTGTGTGAAAATAAATGAACATCCACAAAATCCCTAAGGAGAGTCACATGTAAATATAGCACAAGAAATTCTCTAGTAGACCTTTAATGTAATACATTCTCTTTTGGCCTTGCTTTCTGATATGTTACATCATGAGGCCAACAAGAATACTGAAAGCTGCCCTCTGAGTGGAAGTCTTCCCATGGCAGGCCAAAAGCCCAGGCCTGAAACTCAACATGTGCAAGCAATTTGATGAACAATATAGCTGTTGATCTCTGGCTTTATATGGAGACATTTTTGTGACCTGCACGTTTTTCTAAGATCAGTTTCAGAAGCAATCGCAAGAAGGGTTGATCTAGCCAGCCCAAATTCTTTGTTTCCTGTGATCAGGTTATCACTATATTTTCTGCCTCTAACTATTACGAAGAGGGGAGCAACCGGGGAGCATACATCAAACTGAATCCCGAACTGATCCCTCGGTTTGTACAGTATCGCGTCAGCAAGTACACGCGCAGGCAGAACCTTCGGCAGAGGTAAAGCTCAGGGTGGTGCAGGGTGGGCGTGCACCCACTTTGCGGCAGGCACGCGCATGCGGACCTCTGGGTGCACTCAGTGACTGAATAGCCCTCTATTTTCCTTGGTTTTTTTATGAATGCAGTAGACAAAACATGATCTAAGTGCTCTAACGTGGTTTCCTGAGAAACTCCCAAAAGTAATTAGACCCCGTAAGCGGTTAGACAGACAATTGCCAGGGACTTGCGCCTGCCTGTCAGGTCGGCTTTCAGGCTGCAGCATTAATCTGGACAAATCCTGTTACGAATCGAGTCCAGAAAGTTTATCGTGAGAGCTTTGCCATGCCTAGCACTGTGGTCAGATTTACTAAAGCAAAGCAGCTTAGAATTACCTGCATAAACTTGATTACCTCGTAAATGCAGCTTATTCTTAGGGAGCTTTGTTGGGTTTGGGTTCCCCTCCCCCAGTGTTTTCATGCAGGATGACCCTAAAGATTCTGCATGTTAAAGGATGTAAGAATGTGATAAGGAATGTTAAAAAGCGTAGAATGCGAGAGGATTTAAATCCTGTAATGAGCTGCTCTGCACTTGTTGTTCCTCCCAGGGTGGGTACTATTGAATCGTCTGCCTTGAAGTCCTTACGAGAGAAGATTTATGCTCACAGGCCTGAACTCACTAGTGCTTTTGCACAGTATGATCCCAACGGCACAGGTAACACCACCCCTCCGTCCAGTGGCCAGCATGGGCTAAACAGCTTCCATGGGCAGAGGGGACAAACCCCACGGAGCCAGGTCCTGCCTGCAGTGTAAGGCTGGAAGGCAGCAGAGGCTGGTTGGTCTTACATCCATCCTCACCCCAGAGGAGGATAGAAGACAACTGGAGAGGGAGGAAGTTTTAAGTAGGAAGAGTGAACAACTGAAACAGGCAAGTAAATAGTGTTTGTTGTTGGGCAGTGTGGGCAGCACACAAATACTTTGAAGTACTGGCCATGGCATAATCCAGTTTTCTCAAAAGGTATTAAAACATGCTGAACATTGTAATAACATCACAGAGTTGCTGAGGCTGGAAGGGACCTACAGAAATACCTGGTGCATGTTGTGAGGGTTTGCATCCCAGGGTTAGGAGGGAAGGTTTATGCTGGCGACTGGTTTGCACTGTGTCACTACTGCTTGTAACCATGACCCCTTCTGGCAGGCAAGATTTCTGTCAATGACTGGGCTGCAGCCATGGAGTCTGTCCTACAGCTGGAGCTGCCCTGGAGGATGCTGCGGTCTCAGTTGGCACAGACAAACCCAGATGGAGAAGTTGACTTCATGTCATGTTTTTACGATTTGAAAATAGGTCAACCTACAAAAGAGGTAAGGAGGGGAACGCCTCCTTGCAGACTCTGGAGGAACAGCTTCTTGGTGTGACTTGAGGCGTAAGACAGGGGTTTGGCCAATCAGGTAGACATCTACAGCTGAACTAGTTGCTGAGCTCCCTTTTATAGTCACTGGAGGGAGAGGAGCGCTGCTAGGGTACACATCGTCATTCCCTGCTAAGGTAGGTGCTTTAAATAGGTTGGATGAATCACATGCTAGAACTGCTGCTTACTTTCTCTTGACTCTCAAGGGCGTTTAGATAACGTAGCTGAGGAGATGCGACAAATCCTACCCAGCGCATTCAACCCCCACTCTGAGAGGAGCTTTTCAAACGTGCTCCAGAGCCAGTTTGGGCACCTGTAGGAGGGAGTCGCATTTCCAGATGGACGTTTAGATTTTTAATGGTAGCTGAGGTCTCCTCTGGAGTCTGGTTAGCCCGTGGCCGGATGGCACTCAGCTGTCCGCACCAATTTAGAAACGTGTGTACAGCGGAAGCTTTGTATGAGCACATGGCCTACATCACCTTCCCAAGATGATCCCTACTTCCACAAATAATGACTGAAGGTAGGAGGTGTGAAGTGCTCCTTCCCCCGTCCATGCCCTGCCATCTGACAGTGACAGGTTTTCGCTGATGATCGCTTAGGGCGAAACACAAAGTATCATTCCCAGGAACTCGAGGTTCTGGGTTTGGCACTTTTAACATCCTAGAAGTTAAACTGGGAACATGGGTTTGGGTAATAAGTCTTCTGTGGGCTAGAGTGACTCAAACCGAGCTCTGAATGGCTTCCTGTCTGGGATTCCAAAACCAGGTTCAGCCAGCTCTGGTGGAAACACTGTGCAGATACAGAAAGGATCTGGAAATCATCTTTAACATCATCGACAGAGATCACTCAGGTAAGTCTCGATAACTTCAGCGTACCAGCTCTAGGAAGCCTGTGCTAGTTACCTTTCCCCACTGCGTTTCCTCCTTAAGGTTTCTAAATGTAGAGGAACCAGAGGTGATGTCATTTTTCCATGTTAGTGAGGACTAATTTAAGCAGCCAGGCTGTAACCATATAAGGGACAGTGCACAGAGCCTAATTTGAGAAATGATTCCCTCATATCCTAGCTCTGGTAACGGCTTCAGGCTTTTCTCCCTCCCGCTCTCACTGGCCGCTGCTTTCTCAGCCCCACTGGTGAAAGCATGAGGTCATTGCCTGAGGTAAACACGTACTTCAGTCACGAAGCCGCAACTCTCACACGGTAGCAGGCAGGTAGCGGCCCCGCGGTGGAGAAGTACACATGCATGTGTGCACACACATATATAGGAAGGGGAACCAGCGTGGGGAAAAGCAATCCTCTGTCTGTCTCCTTCAGGTCTGATCTCTCTTGAGGAGTTTGGCCAGACATGGAAACTCTTCAGTTCTCACCTGGGCATCGAAGTATACGACGAATCCTTTGACAAGTTAGTCCTCAGCATTGACTACAACAAAGATGGCTATATTGACTTCAGTGAATTTTTGGAAGCCTTTCACGTGGTCCACAGACTAGAGAAAAAGGCAAACTCGTGAAAGGGCAGAAGCTCTTGTCTTGGGAGGTCACCTTCCCCGCATTAGTCACAAGCCACGAACCAGGCTAACAGTAAACAGGCTGCTCAATACAGCAGGCGCTGAGTACGCCTTTCTTTAGTTCCTCTGGATGGCATGTACCTGCTAGTGACCAGACAGCAGAGCTGCAACCCCCACTACCTATAGTACTGCCATGTCACTGTTGCATCAGTACCTTGCAATTCATTGTCAGGCTTGTGGCATCCACTCCCCATCTACTCTGTGAGCACCCACAACCCTGTGGGAATAGAAGCTTCAGGTGCCCTCAGGGACAGCTGTGAGCGGTGATGGCCACAGGGCACAAGCCCCACACTGCTGGGGACACAGCGCCACAACAGCAGCCTGTTGTGGTCTGTCCAAGCCAGGAGAGGAAAATGGGGGAACCACCACCTAGTTCAGAGGGTAGGTCTGCATTTCGTCTCCCCCTTTGCGTGACGCGGTGACATTAAAACGGTGGGGGTCCGTGGCTGTCCTCCTTCAGGGGTACAGACACCCGAGAGGCTCGCAGCTGGGAGGCTTTATGCTTGCACGGGATTTCCTCTTGACCTTGGCTACGTTTCCCCACGTTTGCTGGGGCTGGAGCTGGAGCTGATACACAGCCAGCACTCACCGACTCGATGCTAACACACGGCACCTCCATGTAACTCGCAGAACCAAATAAAGCTTCAGCTCTCACGGGCGCCTGGAAGCGTTGTGTCTTTCGGCCTCCACTGGAGCACCCTACACGGACGCGTGAGTACAACATGCTTTTCCCAAAAACTCCCTGGGCTTCTTGAAAACAAAGGTACCAGTGAGAACCCCAACACGGAGTATCAGATACTGGCCAGCCTGGCCGATCTTGTATACAGTTCAGCTGCAATTCTTTACAAGGTAAATGGAGAAATTCTGTAACTGTTTGGAACATGGCAAGATGGAAGAGTCCAGTGCCCCCAGCCTCCCTCCAAACTGGAAACCAGTATTCCCAGGCCTGCAAGTACCCACCCCATCCAGAGATGTGTGGGAGAGTGGGGAGATCTGGACCCAGTTCTCCTGCCTGTTGCACTCAGAAAGCAACACGCTGACCCGAAACAGCGTGCGGCCAGCTCAGGGACTTTTTGAAATGGGCATGACCTAATCCTGCCTTCATAAATACAGTGCACTGTGCCATGTGCTCCCTGGGCAGGGGCACATCTTTGAACTGTAGTGATGAAAAACACACCAAGTCAAACAGCTGTGGTTGATCTGGGGTTTATTTAGCCATGGCCTTGAGAGTACACAAAGGAGCAGCACCCTTCCTGCTTCACCACCATGTAATGGCCCAAGCTCGAGGTACCCTGGTCCTTGTCTTGTTTGCTGCCATTAGATAAAGAATGCTTTCCCAGAAGTACTTCGTAACGTGACAGACTGAGGAATAAACACGCACATGCATACTCAGCCCAGGGGAGGGGACCAGAAAAGTGACAGTGCAAAGGAAGTAACAGCATTGGTCGCAGTCAATGTCAGGTTTTACCATGGGTGTGTTCCCATCTGTGGGCTGGGAGGACTGGTCCCACCTTGCTCCAGTGCAGTGACGAAAGGCTCCAGCTAAGGCAGACAAAGACCACAGTGTGCGGTGGGATTTCCACCAGTCTCCTGGCTGTGGGTGCAAAGCGATGAGCTGGCATGGGACAGAGCAGCTCAGGGAAGCCCCTCACCTACCAGGACAAAGCCAGAGTGTGCAACAAGATGTGGGGGCCCAGAACCACAGCCTCCATGTCCCCCTCTAACCACAAGTTCCAGAGCTGAAGGATGCTGGCCCCGAGGAATCGCTTCCTGAGAGGGATGTGAAGGCAGGGTCGTGAGGCAGTGCTCCTCATCTGGTGGCAGGAGCCTTTCAGGGACACAGGTGAGAGGAGCCGTGTCACTGAGCCAAAAAAGCAGTGAGCCTGCCCTGCCAGCTGCTAGTGGCATGCAGGAGCCCCTGCCCCTAACAGAAGGGGGGTGGCAGGCAGAGTACCTGTAAAAGATCTAACCCCAGGAACAGAAGCAACTGCAGACTCAAACTGGGAGCACCTACTTGCGGGAGCCCAGCGACTTGTACTTGCATCCAGAAGGTGAGCCACAGCTCTCCTTGCACAGCCCCGTCCCCACTCCTGTACCCCACAACTGTATGCTGTCAGACGGGAGCAGGGGTAGAGTCAGCCTGCAGCTGAGTGCCACACAGGTACTTGTGTCACCGCTGGTGGCATCGCCCACCCCATCCTCTCAGACAACTCTGCTCCTGCTCCCAGGTGCTGCCAGAGGGTGACAGGGGTGCAGCCCAGGTGTTTCACCACCTGCCAGAGAGTCACAGCCCCTTTTTAGGGCTGCTAGGAACCACGCAGCTCACCTCCGCCTACCCAGAACAGGCAGGGCTCCCTCCATGAGCCCGGAGAGCACAGCTAACAGGACAAAAGCCAGACAAATTCTGGAGCTCAACCACTAAGTTTTCACAACTGCTGGTGGGAGCAGCACCTGGAGGTGGGATTAATGCCACTTCTGATCTATCTAGTCTGACAAACTCCCGTTCTTTGCGCAGGGAGAAGGAAACGGCCATGAGGCAGTGAGCAGTGAGCATGCTGGCCTGGAGGAGCTGGCTTGGGCAAAACGTACAGTAGGGACACAGCTTGTTGTTCCAGGCAGTGCCCCCCATTTCTGTCTGCAGGCACCCCCAGAGCTGGGCAGTGCTTGTGCCCCCACAGCCACATGCTGCCTGGGGCCGCTGTGCCCCTCAGCTCTCGGGCACGACTGTTGTAACTCACTACTGCCTTCACGTCTGAGGCACAGGACGCAGCCGCTTGCTGCCTCTCCAAAAATGAGCTTCCAGGGACTTGAAGTTGGCCACGTTGTCTGCTGCTGGCTCCCCTGGGAAGCCTAACAGCCAAGTCAAGCCTCTGCCAATCAGCTCAGCACCACACACAACTGCAAAGTTGTCACTTAACTGGAAGCAAGAGCTGAGGTCTGCTCTGCAACAGCTTCACACATGCACACAGGTGGATCCTCACCAGAGCAGGGGGTCCACATAAAACCTTATTTGCTTAATTAGGTTTGCATTAAAACACAGCTCCGATCAGACTGGTTCTTCGGGCTGAGAAGTAACACAGCAGCACCTGACCCGGAGGTAACATGAGTTTCTCTTCCATCAGTGCCACGTCTCAGAATCCCACCCTTCCCTACCAGCCACCTGAACTCTTCAAACCACCACGTGATTAGTTTCCAAGCACCAGCACTGCACGCGATGGCTGCACGCCATGATCATAAAGCCAGGTCATACCACAAGCTGCACATCAGACCCCAGCGATACTCTCGTTTGAAGTTAAGGGGTGTCCAGATGTGCTTTGCCAAGGCCCCATTGCTCTAGACTTCAATGGAGTTGAAGTATGCAAAACCAAACTCAACACCCGTGTTCCTGAAAACAAATCACACTGTAGGGTTAAAAAAACTCAAAAACACCCCAGAGTCCAAGGGAATATGAAAAGCAAACATACCTGTATGTACCCAACAGAACAAGGAGCCACCACACAGGCTCCTGTGTGCTCACGCTCTGTGCTGTCCCTTTTGTCTGCTTAAACCAGACAAAAGATTTTACTTTAATTTACTGGGAAACAAACAAAGCCATCTCTCACATAGAAGAAAAGGGAAAATAAAATCAAACATACTGAAGGCAAACCCCCGCAGAGCGAGCACCAAGCCATTAAAACAGCTTCTGCATCCAAGTGCTAACCATACCTGAACTACACCTCCCCACCGGCCCCTCAACTGGACACTGCTCTCATAGTGCCTGACGTGCCCCTCTAAGCAGCCAGCGAGGATCTCCTGGGCCTTGAACTGCCCAACTTGCCTTGTCTCTGCAAAACCATGACATCACCTCCTGGGGTTTCCCCTGCCTTCGCTCTCTTGAGGCAGCATCCAGACGCTGCCGTTACAGCAGCGGCATCTGCGCTGAGGGACAGCCAGTCAGGAGCTTAGCCTGCCCAGGAGCCCGTGTGCCAGAGATGGACAAGCAAGACGGGTTTACTCCCCTCCCTTCAGCAAGGTGTTCTGGGTGTCTGTGTGTAACTGGAACCAGGACACTCGTTCCCAACAGCGACCCATGCTATAGTTACCCCAACAGTTTCAAACCCCGCAAAAACAGCAGTTGTGCGGCCGCAGAAACTGATTTCCAGTGGACACACTGAAGGCGCAGGCACTAACTGGGAGCCGTCTGAAGGGAGACTGCCAGGCACCCAGCCCTAAGCTCACGTGACAAGTGTGACTTCAAATTCAAAGGAGAAAAAAAGAAAAAAAAAAGAAGAAAAAAAAAGGTGAAAAATAAAAAAGCCCAACATCAAAGCCTTGCATGGCCTCATGCTGTGCTGGCAGGGTGGCAGTGATGCCATTCTGAGACTATATGGAAAGGAAAGGCTCAGGAGACTTGGAAAGGGTGTTTGAGTGGAAGAGGTTTATCTTGCTCCGTTTGGAATAAGGGATTACAGGCACAAAACTGCCTGTCACCTTGGAGAAGCTGAAGGCTTGGGAATCTGCCTCCAAAGCCTCAGGGATGCAGGGAAGGGAGCTATTTGGTTCCAACCAGAGAGAGATGCAGCTTCCCCAGAGAGGCTGCCCTCTCGAATTAGTTGGTATTGTAAGACATTTGTCTCTACCAGCCTCAGCCCTGCGCTGGCTGGATGCAAATGAGCTGAGGCTCAGGATAAATGCCTATTAGAAATATCACCTGGTAACTCCCAAGTTATTCCTACTCCTCTAATTTACATTTCCCTGGGTGTTTCCCTCTGTGCATTAGCGACTCACAATGCCGCACATTTACACACAGCAGGAGAAAAATACCCCAATTCCATCGCTTCCCTTATTTGGGAGTCTTTATGCCTGAGACACAGCTCCCCTGGTTTATTACACCCTTTGATCCCCGCAGAGTCAGCTGTGTTCCCCTTGGCAGAACTCTAACTCTTGCTAATTTAATACGAATTGCATTGAAGCACTTGGGGCAAAGTAAGCCTCGTCACTGGTTATTCCTCGCATGCTTCCTCAACACCAGGCCAAATCCCACACCTGGCTGTCCCCCGCAGGTAGGTGTGCCCGCAGCATGACGGCTGGCGTAGCACGCTGAGGTAGTGCCCGGCGCACACACAGGCGGCGGCTAAACAAGAGGTTCATCAAACGGACGCGGGGAGAAAGAGCTTCCGAGCCTTCCCTCCCCGCATGAGGCGTCGCGCTCACTGCATCGCGCAGCCCGTGCTAGGCAGGAAATCGTGTAAATAAATAATTATGGCTTTTGTTAGGTACGTCATGGTGCCGTAGGCCCCGCTCGGAGCGCTGTCATAAAAATAGTGGCAAATTCCTGTGGCTACGTCCTTCTCCAAGATACTGCCGGTAGCTCCGAATGCTTTCTGGAAAGACACAAGCAAAGAAGTAGGGAGAGTTAGTTTCTGGAAAGAAAACAGCGACACGATGATCTCACCTCTGCACTGAATATTGAAAGCGATCCTCCTCTCCCCCCTGAAAACCTTAACTGGGATTATTACAGGACCCACACGGCTCAGCTGGATCAGTGTAAGCAAGTGAGGAAAATTTCACAGACTTTGCCCTTTGTGCGGAGGGCAGGTTGAAACACTAAGACATTGGTAATTCTGATGCTTTGCTAAGCTAAAACTTCTCTTCAGTCTGCCCACTTCAGAGCTTGTTAGCCACCGTGTGTTTACTCCCTTTAAATTTCCCACAGTTCTTAAATCACAGAATCATAGAAATGCTAGAGATGGAAGGGACTCCCAGAGGTCATCTAGTCCAACAGCCCTGCAAGAAGAAGGGACACCCCCAACTAGATCAGGTTGCTCAAGGCCTCATCCAACCTGGCCTTGAACATCTCCAGGGATGGGGCATCCACCACCATTAGTTTTCCAAATACATTTCCAAATGCTGCTTAAGCAATCTGGCCCATCAGTACAGAGTAAAGCACAATGGGGCAGGGGCAATAAAATCGAGCCCACCACAGATAATACAAAATGAGCAGGGGACAATTTTCAAATACCGCTGCCCTTTGAGCTCACCAGTTCCTGCAGAAACAGGTCATTGGCCATGTGCACGATGCGATCCACGTGGATGATGCCCCCGATGCTGTTCACCTCAATGTCAGAGAGGAACGTGAGAACCAGAATAGCTTCCACCAAGAGCTGCCTGTACTCGGGCTGGGGTACGTGGTTCAGCACCGACTCTACGTGCACGGCAAACTTGATTTCGCATGGGGTCATCTGCCAAGTTCGAGGGGAAACAGAAGGAAAAACTGACAAACCCAAACACCTCGTTCCCCACATCCTCTCAAGCTCTTAAGCACGTGCTCCTCTCTGCACTCGGGGTTGTCTGACAGCAGCAGACAACACATTTCCTCAGCTTCAGCACTTGGAGAAGCTTTTTTGTCGCTAGGCCCTGATCCTGCAAACAGCTGCGCAGCTTCCAGGAGACTGATCCAGCCCTTCAAGCCATAACACACCCGCTTTGCTTACACACAGGACACTGATGCTCAGCTGGGAAATTATCTCTTTGCTCCCCTGTGCTGCAATGTCACACACTCTGCCTTGTGAGGATCTTTCTGGCGTTGCCAGTTGGTTGCAAAGCCAAAATTACAGATGAGTTTTAAAAATAGCCACCTGATTATGGTGACGGGTTCTGCACACCGAGCCACAGCAGCTGCACGGTGCGCAGAGCATCCTCCTCTACACCAGCAGAGCTGTGTGGAGGTTGCGTGAAAGGCCGCTGCCTCAGGCAGGAGGTTTGTGCTTATTTCGCCTGGTTCTTTTAAACTGCAGAATTAGATACTGCCTAGGTCTGACAGGCTAAAAATATAAGCCTGTTTATCTACACAATGGGAATAAAAGAAGCTTTCCATTCAGGGGGGTGGAGGAAGGTTTAAATTTGCCAGAAAATTCCAGCTCCTCTCTTCAGCTGTTACCACCATCCCTCAGAAGAAAAGGAAGCCAGAGACAGATCGGAGAGAACCAGACAGTAAAACCGTGGCAGGCACGCAGGCGCCTCTCTTGCTCTGATGGATTACTGTTCACAGGAGTTTGCTTTATAGATATGAATTCACAACACAAACTACAGCACCTAAAGACAGAGGGGTGACCCAGCTAAACAAAAAAAAACAAAACAAAATCAGGAAAGCTTATAGATTTAAGGAGTCAAAGCTTTGGTTAGAAACAATCATCCTTAATAAGGATCTACTTTTGAGACTGTGATGCCAAAATACACCAGCTGCCATAGCGGCACATCAGCAAACCAAAGCAGCAAGAAGCATGCCTGCGCTATGCTGACGAGGCTGTGCTTCCCCTCCCCCTGCCCGAAGGGGTGCCACCCGTCATCCTCTTTGCGGCACTGACCACAGGCCTCGTGAAGGTGTGCAGGGGCCAGGTGGGGCAAGGGGGAGAACCTGCCACCACCCCACTCCCTGGGTGTCAGGCAGGAACTCATCTGCACAGCCGCGGGGAAGCCCCAGCAGAAGCACTGGAGGGAACATCCAGATCTTGTAACCAGGCATCTGTAACAGCAGCCCCGTGACGCATCTTACGCTGTCAACTCAAACACTCAAGTCACAGGACTAGGAAATGGCTGGCACATCACTGTACCTCTCTGGTGGTCGAAGAAGGAAGGACGTACCCATCAATGGACAGCCCATGGCACTGGAACGACAATGTTTTGACAGTGAACAGAAATTACGGTTCTCGCAAGTAAGCCGACATGCAGCAGCCTTCAGTTACAAAACCCCACAAAAACCCATAAAAACCCCAAACAGCAACAAAACCTGTTAAAAATACTGTTTCACCTTTGCCAAGATAGCTACTACGTAACATGGCACACAGCAGAACGCACTGTGTTCCAGCCTGGCTACTGAAGGGGAGGGAAGTACTTTGCGAGCCACTGCAGCGAAAGGCAACACAAAGGGGGAAACCAAATCAACGAGAACATTGGTCGGGAGCGGATGCGGAAGGAAGAGACACCGCAAAGGCAAGACAACCGCCCGCTGAAGCGAGAAACTCGGAAAAACTTCATTTTTGCTACAACAACGCTGGGTAAGTGTTGTGGACCCAGGGCACCATGATTCAGGGTTGTCAGTGTGCTGTGGTGCTTGGACACAGGCCACCAACACTGGGGAGAGGTGGTGTCAGAACGACCATGTGGTGGTACCGCAGAGTGACAAAATCTAAATGGTGAGAAGGGTGGCTAAGGAAGGGCAGGTCTGGGTACCCCAGGCATGAAAACCCACCACAAAGAAGCAAGAACTTTTATGAATACTCCCAAAGAGATCTGAAGAATTAAACAGTGACAACAAGTAAGCGGGGCTGATTTTAATAGCCAGAAAACCATTCCAATGCTCCCAGCTACTCCGTGAGGTGAAGACAGAAGTGATGCTCACTCTACTGGAAGACCCCATTACCAAATGGCCACAACGTCGTGTATGACTTGTCTTGGCTGACATCAACACCAACAGCTTCAACATAAAGGATTTTAGAAGGACCTCAGCTGGAGATGGGCATTTTTCCCAACTGTGTAGGCATGGCCAGCTGGGTAGAGCAAGGTGCCCGATCCTGGCTTTCATCAGCAAAGCAGAACAGGTGCACAACCACTCTGAAAACAGTAAAAACTTGTAACTCCCCTCTCCTCCTTCCGGCAGAGCATCCTCAACACATGTCCACAGCCCTGACCTCTAAGGTGCTGGCAAGGACTTACTTTTCACTTAAACAAGTGCACGTTACGAATGCCACACAGCTCAGAAGAGCCAGCATGAGATCCCAAGCCTTTCTGGAAAAGTCAGTGCAGTTTCCTACTTCATTCCCCACAGCCTTTCTGAACTAGAGCACAGGACCCGCACAGCACCCTGGTGTTCCCACAACCTGCATTATCCCACAGGTGATGCAAAGCAGACAAGCAGAGGAACAGATCCGTTCGGCTCCAATTTGGTGCCAGTGGTTTCAGAGGAAAGTGACACATGAGCTTGTGTTAACGGAGGCTGGCAATGTTCAAGAGACACACTCCCACTAATGACTCTGGTTCCCACCTGTCTTGGAGCTGAAGACCACCTTCAGCTCCTGGCCACACACCACCTCTGACCTCTGGGACGAAGATGCTACACAGCTCGCTTGCTCCCTGCCCTCTACAGCTGTCAACTTACCTTCTGAAGGATTTTCCACACTTTCTCATAAAAGCCAACAGGAACTCTGTTAATGGCACCATCAAGCCTCCTTCTGCGCAGCCACTGCCCTTTTCGGTCACCCCAGCTCGTGTCTCCGCCAGAGCCAGTAGGAGAAGTGCTAGTGGGAGATGATGGAGTACTGCCCTTCTGTAAGAAACATCAAAGCCTTGGTTAATTGGTTTCTACCACCTCGAGAGCTACTCCTGGTGACTACATCATACTGTTACAACGCTACCTCAGATCCAGGGGAAAAAGAAATACAGGCCAGAATGTCATATAAGATGATGGAGCAGGACTGATCTCTTCCTCTGCCCTTCACAACAGCTTCACTTCTCCAGCACTTCAATCGCTTCTCAACAAAACCGACAGGCAGTTCTACAAGGCCTAACCCAGCAAACTCCGCTGCTTGGTTCAAGACAGGACCTGACTCTTAACAAGCACAGGTTTGCTGCCAGGGCACTGCCACTGGTGTGCAAGATGGTGGGATCTGCAAGTAAGTCTGACTTGGAATTTGTGGTAAGTGACATGGAGAACCAAAGGGTCCGAGTCCTGAAAGAGAGCTCCTCCACAAAAAAAGCTCCATACAAGGAGACTGAAAATAGCCTTCATGTGGTCATCAGTCATTGTGCCTGCCTCTCAGTAAGTATTGGTCTGGTTTGTTCTGGAGTGGCTTTATTGCCACTACTGCTCTATCATTTCATTCTACTAGACCTGGAGACTAATTTAGGCAGCAAATCATCTTCAAAGTTGTGGCACCACCTCCAAATTCTTGCTCCCATTTCCACACACGCAGTCAGCCTACTCTCTGCACTCCCAGAGACCGCGCTCTTCTGATGCCTCGGTTCCTTAGTGCGCAGCTATTACTTTCAGCCCAGAAAGGGCTTCACTGACAGCCCCATCCCAAATCCCATCAGCTCTGAGGAAGGAATGCCTGAGCAAAGCACCAGGGAAGGTGGGAAATAAGAATGAAAACTGTGTCTGCAGAGGCCAGGCTCTCTGACTCTCTGCAGCCAAGCTCTCCAAACAGACCAGCAAATGCAAGCCAAGTCCATGCTTGCTCCTGTGGGTGTGAGCGAGGCAGAGGTCGTGTTCCCTCAATGGCTCGATGTACTCTATTCCTTTCCGCTGCACACAGAGACAGAAGAACTCCCTCCACCCCACTGAGCAGCACCAGGGGATGCAGGAGGTCAGCAAGAAGGGGGTGGGAAGGGTGTGATGGGAAAGCAGGTGGCCACTCAGGTTGTTCAGAGAAGCAAAGATCTCACTGAACCCTTCCACATGCTTAAATCAAACAAGTGGTGCAGCCTGACTTTCTGCAGTGGTACGTGAGAAGTGAGAGGTAACAGCCACCCAGGAGCTGTGAGGCATGGCCACAGAGCTAGTGGTGCTCTGCGGTTGTCTACTTAGGACCCTTGGGAGGTTGTGCCATCAACAGCAAGTCCACAAACACAGGGAACCATGAATCACAACCACCAGTTTGAAGTGCAAGTGCAGCACTGTCTTCTTCATGACAGATTTTAGAGTCTCAGGCTTACTTTAAAGTCTCAAGGTTTCTGCTGGTAAGAGGTTTAAACAATCCTCCTCCTCCTTAACAGAAGAGCCACAGTTCTCTGAAAGGAGACAATGGCCGGAGATGCCCATGCCCATGCAAATCCCTGCATCAGCAAACCTGGAGCTATTCTGGGTTTGTTACTGTCCGTAGACTGCCTCCATTTATCAACACTACATTACTTTTCAATCCTGACAACACCTGTAACGTAATCCACCACCAAGTAGCTAAATCTGCTATAGCACTTTATCTGCTGCAACTGCTTAAGCCTCAGAAGAACTAAGTGGATCTAAAATGCGAGACTTGGCTTCTATTAAAAGATTACTAATGAGCACTGGTTCCGACTGCAGGTGAACGAGACAAAGAAGGAGGGTTTGCAAACAAGTGTGTCCCCAGGAGAAGCCCCAGGACTTCAAGCAAGGACCCTTGAGCACACAAACACACACCCCACACACAGAGAGCAGGCACAAAGCTGCAGTGTTTTACCGTGGAAGCGAACATGCTGCTGGACATGGAGTGGCCCTCATGAAAGAACTACAAAACAAAAACAGACACCAACACATCAGACAGACAGCCATGACAAAAGAGGACACAACAAAGGTTAAGTAACCTGTCCATGCAAAGATGAGAAATGGGGAATAAGNGGGGGGGGGGAAGTGCAACAGCCACACCTCTGGTAGTGCTGCTCTTCGACTGACTTTGGAGCAGCTGCTGCAGACTCCCATGGTCACCAGGAGACAGACCCCACCATGCCAGAAGCCTCTCCGGGCTGGGGCGCAGCCGCACAACCCACACCATCCACTGAGCTCCACCATGTCCAGCACAAATCCCCCAGTTTAAGATGCATGCATCAGTTTCCCTGAGTCTCAGGGCTGGGAAATTCCTCCCACCCAAGCCCCTCACTTCCATTTCCCCATTCCTTGCGATGTCAGCAGCTTCTCTTTGCAGGACATGGCCATCTTGCCACAGAAAGCCTGCAGGCTGCCAGCTGGGTGGGCAGTGCTCAGTAAAGGGCTGCAAGGCAAAATTCTTGCTGCGGTTTGGACACTGCACCTGCGGGCTTGCTGCACATCTCTGGAAGAGTCCACTCCACACCATGCCTCCTAATTAAGGGTAAGGGTTGGGTGCTCAGACTTGGGACGCACCAGTGGCAGACAAGAGCTGGGGGCTCTCAGCCCCCAAGGCCTGGCACAAAGAGATGTTAGTTCCTTGAAACGTTCCTTGTAATGCAGAGTTGATTCCCTTCCACCAAAGAGACATTAAATTAATATCTAGTGAATTACTCAGAGAACATGGGGAGAGGAAGCCTGAGAGGAAGGGCAGGGGGCACAAAAACAAAACCAGCCAACTCCTCTGTGCCAAATACCAGGTTTCTATATAACGCAAAAGTGATGCGGGAAACACCTTTCCAACCTCAACACACCTGGGAGCGTTTCAGCTCAGGCCGACCTCTGCGTTTAAAACACAATACTGCTGCCACCTAGTGCTTCGTCCCTCTGCCATTCCGGAAAGGCCCTGACGTCAGGCACCCACACCCTGACTGCGAGCCCAGCTCAGACCGAACCCCCAGTCACGCCAGGGCTGGTGGAAAGCAGAACCCAGCACCTTCACAGCCACCCCACAAGACTTGGCCACGACCAGGCTCAGCCAGTGCCATGGCTCAAACATGGCGGCCTGTTCCCATGAGACAGATACAGCTCGTTTCACAGGCGCCTTCGCTTCCCTGCCTTAGTGTGTCTCCTGAAGAGTCAGTATCCGATCTGTGCTGTCACCACTGAGCGCTCCACCACCCTCATCATAAGAAAATTTAATCTTAACGTCCAATCCAACCCCCCCTCTTTCACTTTAAATCCACCGCCCGAGTCCTGTCGTAGCAGGCCTTAGCAAAACGTCTCTCCCTTACCTTTCTTATCGGTCCCCTTTGTATATTGAAGGGCCACAAGAAAGTCTCCCTGGAGACTTGTCTTGGCCAGGCTGACAAGTATGAAGTTACCTGTTCTTATAAACACATGCTAGTTGATCACTATCTTCCTATTAACTTAGACCAGAAGAAAACTACCAATACAAATACAAAACAAGAGAATTAAAACCACTCATAATAAAAACAGTCACATCAATTCAGAATATTTTGGAGGTATTTTCTATTACATTTATCAATATGCTCAGCTGCTGCATACTTTTCTAGCAGTAACCATCCTCCATTCTGAAGAAACAGAACAGTTAGAAAACAAACCAAGGATTATTTTCCAGGTTCATCTTTTCTGAAAGGCATGTGGACCACATTAGCAATTGGTGCAGAGTATGAAAACAGTCTCCGTGAAAGCTTCACCTTGTGCATCTGAGCTTTCTTTAGCTAAAGATGATTAAAGAACTGGTTTACAAAGTTGATGCCATGAGTGCATTAAAGTTTGTTCAAGTTCTTCTATGCTCAGCAAGTGAAATAAGAACAAAAAGGGCCAACATTTTTAGAGGAAACACCCCGTTGCAGACTTCTATTTAGTGATCAGCTTTAAACCAAAGGATCTTTGGAAACTTCTGTCATTTACCAGGAATAAAACTTGACATAACAAAGTTCCAGACAGCTGCATTTTCTGATGAGCACTGACAAAACCCCCTCACCTGTTTCATCTCACTCTTCAATTTAGTAATACCACTTCTCTCTGTCTTGGTTGCTCCAGAGTGCCCCATTTCATGAATAGAAATGGCAGGGCTAGATGAAGAAGAGTCTCCAGGTCGCACTGGAAGAAGCAAACAGACATTTCTCAAATTCTAGGGGTAGAAAACCAGATTAAATAGCATCTAGAAGTTTAACACGAACCCTTTCAGAAGCATACAGTGGTTTTGGTGCATTCCTTTCAAATCACGTCAATAGCTCAAACTCAACTGCATCAAGACAGGGATCTACATCCATACTTGGATATCAGAGCCCAATTTTCCAAAATGCTGTTGAAACTGCACTGACAGTTTCAAAAGCTGTCAGATTTGCAATGAGCCTGTGAGGCCCTAAGAATGAACCCAAGAGACAGCTGACATGCCAGCTGGCAACACCTGGGCATCACGGACATGTTCCTTGAAGAGAGGTTAGATCATAGAATCACAGAATGTTTTGGGTTGGGGACCCCTAGAGGTCATCTAGTCCAACCCCCTGCAGTGAGCAGGGACACCTTCACTAGATCAGGTTGATCAGAGCCCCATCCAACCTGGCCTTGAATGTTCCCAGGGATGGGGCCTCCATCACCTCTCTGGGCAACCCGTTCCAGTGTTTCACCACCCTCATTGTAAAGAATTTCCTCCTTATATCCATTGTAAACATACCTGTTTAGTTTAAAACCATTACACCTTGTCCTGTCACAGCTATGTGACAAGATATGACCTTTTTACCTTGGTTTTCATTCTGGTCAAATAAAGTTTCTTCATTTTAAAATTGGTGATTGTATCACCAAAAATGTGATACAATCTTACTACAGCGCAGGACAGCTTCCATTATACTTGTTTTGCTAATTCCACAGCATATATACACAAGCACTGGCCTCTCATAATGAATAAGTTACCTAGACCTCTATTTTACATGCCAAGAGAGTAGATTCCTACATATATGACAATCTAATTTTGTATTAGATTAACTATTAATCATTAAGTATTCCTCACTTAATATATACAAGTACCCAAGTGGACAACTTACAGCTTCTTTCCACTCCAAACTCTTTTCCACTGAGAATATGGTGTAGGAGATTTTTCATATCAAAGGGGCTTAGATTCATCAAACTCTCTGAAGCTTCTTCACCTAATTTAAAAAATAATAATAATAAAAAAGAATGACAAATCTCAATAACAAGTGCGTTTTATATCTGTTTTCTTATGTAAAATACTTATTAAATAAAGTTTGGTCAACTTTACCTTTTCCACTAATACTTCCTGTAAAAAGACAAGTATATAGAGTCACATTTCAAAGAGAAGACACCTCAGGATTAAGCAACCCTACATGGAAATAACACTCTCTGCACTCGTGAATACTGTTCTGCAGCTTGTGTGGCATCTCACTGAAGCTGATGATGAGAAGGTAGTTGCTCCTTAGTAGAGCATGATCGCTTGGAAAGGCATTATCACTCTCTCCCAATAAAAGATAACATACAGATCTAAATCACAGAGACAGAATCATTCTGCGAAGAAATATCTTCTACAAAGTTATCTCCCTTTACGGTGTGCATTAGGAACGGTAACGAGCTGAGCCACAAAAATATAGCCCAGATCATGTTCTTAAGTGTCATTTGACTACAGATTTGTCAGTTAACTTAATTACTTTACATGACTGCTCTTTCTTAGACTTCTCACCCATTCAATGGAGAGAATTCCTCAGTAATTTTTCAGATGTCTTTTCAGTCAGGACTTCTCTCTAGTTTCACACTTCCAAAATGAGTTTTAAAATATTTTTGCCTCGCACCACTTGTTTGCGACTTAATTCTTGAGGGTTTATAGGACATCCAGGCCCCCAAGATGTTGTGTAAGAGTTGGGTTTTTTTACTGACTTCCTGGCAACATAACACATCACAGGCTGAAATTTAAACAACTATTTTTCAACTAAGCAGATTCAAGGGGAGAAGCCTTACACAAAAAAGGGAAGAAGATCAGAAGTTATTTTGAATTAAAACTACCAGAACTATGAATTAAGGCTCAGATATTCAGAGGATGCCCAGGGCCCTAGTTCTCACTGACTGGTGATGGGTCCCTAATCGCACACGCATGGGCAATCTGCTGACCTGGACCTTGAACACTTACTGGAAGTCATGGGACACAAATATTTCAGCTCCTCTTAAGTTTGAATAACTGGGGGATCAAGGGACAGGAATCCTTCATTAAGTCAAAGAGAGAAGTTATGTTCAAAGTTTGTTTGCTGCACATGTTGAATGAAGGAGTTAGGAAAGAATTTAGCACACATCAATGAACACCTGACCACTGAGGTGAAGCAGAAGTAGTGCTGTAGGTACCCTTATGATAAAATTGCCCTTACCTGAGCATTTCAGACTCCGAGCCAGCTCCGTGGCCATCACTTGAATTATCAGACCAATACGGAGCCTGAGCATCTCCACAAAAAGCGACGGCTGTGACCGGACATACATTGCCAAGTACATAATTATTTCCTGTAAGGACAAATCCATAAGGGCACCCATTCAGAGTGGGTCTCCTTGGCTCCCCCCATCACAGAGCAAACACTGGCACCATGCTGGGCACAGCTGGAAGAACCCTTCTGACACACACTGCATACCTGGGTCAGGACTGCAATACTGATGTCTTGGCCGCTGGCTTCATAAATGAGATCTGTGAGCTCCTCAGGTGGCAGCGGGCTGCAAGAAGGTGAATCACAGTTAGCAGCGACTCGGGCATCTGCACGTAACCTCCCAAACGTGCTCTGGAAGCAAGTCACCCAGAAGCATCTTTGCACAGCAAAGCTGCCTGTGATTCTGCCTGGGTGGCTGCAATTCCTTCTGAAGGTGAGGAGGAAGTTTTAAAACAAGATGACAGCAGCAGAACAGTACCGGTGGGAAGTAGAAGGTCAGGCTCCTTCTGTAACTGAGGCAGAGCTCCAACTTACGTGGTAATGATTTTCTCACGGGGTTCTGGTGGCAGGCCCACTGTAAGCTGCTTGTGGTGTGACAGAAGGTCTGTGCAGGCCTATCATGACAGAAAGCAAGAGACCTTTCTCTGAATCACATGGAAGTCATACCGCTTTTAACTCCTGAAAACCAAGCACTTCTTTAGTAGTTTTTAAGTGCATTTCTATTAATTACCAGTTGCAGAAGAATGCTGTTAACTAGTTGCTAAAGATCCTCTGAGGTCTACAGGGCAATGGGAGTCTGCCCAGGCCTTCCCACTCTGTGAAGTCAGCAGCACGCTGCTTAGGGACTCCAGTGAGGTCGAGAGATCAATAAAGGACTTTATCCCTTCATAAGATAAACATTTGCTCCTTATTTAAGCCAAAAAACCCCATTCTGAATCAAAAAATATATCTTGGATGTATCTCCAAAAAAAACCCCAATCCAAACCTCAACCCCCCAAACCCACACATATTACATCACACTCCCGAATACATCAGTCACCCTGACACATTCTGAAAATGGTTCTTCCTCCAGTGTTTTATTCTTTTGTATCAACCTCCTTCAAAAATAGGAGTTCAGTTAACCTGTTTTAGTATCCTGAACCAAAGACCTCACAGAGCAACATTCCTCTGATTTTTAAGAGTACTTTCCCTTGCTAATTGTGGAACAAACCAAATCATCTCTACTTTCTTCCTGTCCCCTCCTGGACAATCGCTCCACCAGGTTAACGACCCCACTTTTGGGACAACAATATGACTGTCACTAAAACAGTCCTCGATGTGACAGGCCAAGCTTTGAAAACTGCCAGGAATTAGAGAAAATTCTCTACAGAAATATGCAGGTGTAAGTAGGAAATAACTTTAGAGTACTTGAGGGGAAACGTTTTTTAACATTCAAACCCAAATCTGTACCTTTGCAGCACGTCTTTCTTGTTACCATTAAACAGTGGCAGATATTTTAATACCTCTGTACATCCACAAACACTCATGCAGCTGACTGTCTGCCCAATGGGACTGGTATCAGGTCAGGTTGTATTTTAGCATCTATCTCCAGCACCATGACATACTGTCCATAGTACCACAGTTAGCAATGACAGCTACAGCTTTGGAAGAACATAATGAAGTTTCACTGATTAACAGAGATGAAATGAAGCCTTCACAGTCATATACAGTGTGACATTCTCAGCCCAGGCTAACATCAGCACAGTTTGCAGTGCAGAGGAATAACAGCAAGATTTCAGATCAGAAAAAGAGCCCGATGTTTACATGTGAATTAAGACTAGAAGGCAGCAAGTGCAAGCCCCACTGGCAAACCCGTAGTTTTATCTCATTTCCAGGCATGAAACTGACCCAGCATTACTTAGATCTCATACCTCAGCCAGGACTTCCACTCTCTTTTTGAGTATACCAGAAATATAACGGATCAAGCCCCACTCCTGATTGAGGCCTGCCTTTCTGTAGAGCTCGTTGAGTAGGCAGTGAACGGTGACACCATACTGTCCATCCAGCTCTGTGTCCCACTCAGCACCTCTGCCAGAAGAGAGACAGAAGGTTCATTTTCACTGGATGAAACACTACACAGCTCATCCTTTTCACACAGCACCCACCCTAATTTGGATCTAACTGCTCATTCTGGTGACACGCTTAAGTAGTACAAAGGACATGTGGACCTTCACCAGAGATTCGTTTTATGTAGACAAAACCTCTTGATAGCAGGAACTTCCACGTTAACTTCGTGTTAACTTGAGCATGTAGACACCAGCCTGTGACTTGGAAGCAACCACCTGAGGGGTTTCCCATCAGGCTTTACATGAAGCATGCATGCCTGCTGGAGGAACACTCCACATGGAGCTGTTTTGGAGCAGAATTCCACAATGCCTTCAGCATCACTGAATGCTGCACCCATTTTCCACATGCCTCAGGGAGGGGCTCAGGGGAGTTTTTACCCTGCCTCTTTCTTGGCTGCTAAGCTTCCATGCTCCTTAAGCCACTACTGAAAAAAGCAACGGAGATTTCTGTTCCTCTCCTGGCTTTGAAACACTGCATTAGGGCTTCTTGTTGACAGCGTTTTGAAGCATCCCAGAGTGACCCTTCAATGCCTGCTTTTGGGACAAAGCCCACCAGAAGTCCACCTGCCAGTCCAACATAAGATTCCCACAGTGAAACAAGCCCAGGAGAGGAAATTAAGAGTGTTCATTGTAGATGAACAACAAATTTGTATTTCTTCAGGATTTGCTCTTTACGAGAGGCTGCTAAATATTTTGCTTGAGAAAACAAGACCAAAGAAGAAGAGGTCCTCGCAGGAGAAAGAGTGAAATAAACAAAAATACAATCTTTGCAGCAATATGGAAAACCATCTGCAATTAACATGTGCTTGTCTTTGCACCCAAAGCTAACTTTCTGCCAGATTCCAGCAATGTTCTCCTGCACAGGAAAAAAAGCCCAATAAAGACACCCCAGAAGACGACTCCATGAGTTTGTATTTGCGTTCTGTCCCTATCAAACCTATTTAAACAGCTGTTTACTAGCCCAAACAGCTCTGGTTTGACTGTTTCCAAGAGCAGAGAGTTTTAGCCAGGGATGCACTTAATCATGCACAGGGATGACAGGAAAAAACCAGCAACTACTCAATAGAACTGCATTTTGCTTTTAGTTAGAAAATGACAAGACAGAAGTGTTCTTCCACTTCCCTTCTTGTGTATAAAAATCTAACCAAATCTTTGTGAACTGAACAGCGCGCCACAAATACAGCAAGGTGTGTTGTCACTTGTGAAAGGATTTGTGTGCTTCACTTGGGAGCCTTCAAGCCTGTATGTACTCACAGTTGTGTGCCAATCAACTCTGAAATTTGTGTATTTTATATCCAAACTACTTATGTAATAAAGCAAACTGAAAATACCCTCCATGTTAAAGCACAATATTTTAACCTGTCTCCTCAAAACAAAACCCTGAACAGTGGAAAGCTCTTGCACAAGAATAATCAGATAGTTATGACCAATATAAACATGGTGAAGTTTATACTCAAACAACTCACTTTAGTATATGCAAAATATATAAGATATCTGCTTGATCATGGAGTGTTGGACATTCCTTCAGTTGCTCAACAAGCCTCCTGCAATCCAAATCACCTTCAGCATCTTTAGGTAAGCGCAGAGCATTTTCACAGTCCTGATAATAAAGACAGATTAAAGAAATCAAAGCAACGATCTTGGAAGAAAGTAGCAGACCAAACTCAAACTGTTAACTTCCTACTGAAAAACACAACAGCCAAGCAACAAACCCCTTCACTTGACAGACACATCACAGTTGTTGCCAGATTACTGCAGGCATGAAAGGGAGACCAGCCCCAGGAAATACAGCACCCAGAATAGAATTCTGTCTGAGGTTTTTGGTTCAATCAACAAGGGAGAATGTTTTTTTGACAAAACAAAAAATATTTCTTAAAAAGGACTATACCAAGTTATTTGCACATTTTCCCTGTCATATGCTGTTACCTGCAAAGAGTAATTCAGAAGGTTTTTTTAGTTGAAATCATTTAGAGTATTTTGAGCTTTTTTTAGCTTTTTGAGTTCCATCTCTAACTTTCATCTATGTGGATGCACTTGTTGCCATCATGAAACTTCCCAGCTTAGCAAACTAAACATGATAACTAATCAGACCATGCAACCCCTTGGATGAAAGGAAGGTTTGTGATTAAGTATTCAGCAATTTATATGGTCCCAAAATACCATAAACAGGTGCCCAAGCACAACCCCATCTTCCTGCCTTGCAGTGGGATCCAGTTGCTGCCTTATGGACATCTGCCCTTTTGCACACTCCCCTCCTACTCAGACATTACTGTGAGTAGCACTTCTTAGAGAACATCTCTAGAGGTCATGAACATCCCTTCCCTTCCCTTTCTGTGCTGAACTAGGACTAAAGATGATTTAACCTTTGGCCTTTAAAATCACCACCTATTGGTTTCTCTTCTGCAGACACTATTAACATTTTCTATTTGATAATGACTGTTTTAACCCAAATTACCTTACACAGACAAAATAGAAACCGATTCCAATCCAAGCTGTTTGGTGCCTCAGGCAGAACACCTTGTCTCTGAAGGAAAATGAGGACTAGCACGGGGTTTGGCTGGGAAACACTGGAAAGGCCACAGTATTGGGTCGCAAAAATAGCGGCAGCGTAACACTTGCCAGAGCTTACCTTTGCCTCAAAGAGATGGGGATTATCAACAAGATTCAGAGACTTCCGGTGCGTGTTCAGAACTTTAGTAGGAAGAGTCATAGACACGGCTGGAAAACAGAGCCACGAGAAAGGTAAAAAAAAAGGTCCATTTCAGTAACACAAACATCAGAAACACCTACATGAAGCAGCTAAACTAGGCAGAAACCACAGAAACGCCTCTAAGAGTCAAAATATAGACACAATGCTTCTGAGATGCTGTGGCTGGAGCTCAGAGACAGCCTCATGTTCTGAACTGTGTATCTCCCTGCAGCCTTGCTCCCAGAGTTTCTGAGATCAGCGTGCCAAAGGCTTGGACATGACTTTCTTAGCTGGTATCTCTTCTGACAGCCCTGCCTCAGAAATCCTAGAGACCAATGACCTGACCCTGCAAAGTGTTTTAAACTCTTTAACAGGAATTATGTGGAGAAAATTGTCTAGCTAGTAACATATCATAATTAAAGTAATTATGGTAAGAGCAGGCTAACGCTCTGTTAACTTCACATATTGAATTTAATAGAGGACCAAGTGATGTGGCATATGAAAGACAGGAGAAAAGACTAACACAAAAGTCTGGAAGTTATTAATAGGCACTGAAGTTGTGAGAAGCCTTCCTTTAACCAGGGCACTGAACACTACATACCTGCATATAAAACACTGCATATGTTGGCATCTGTTCACAAATTCAGTCAAAGCATTATCTGCTGTACATCCGTTAATCAGTCAACTAGAAATTTAGCTTTATTAGGAATACTTCCCTCCCTCTCTACTCTATTTGTTCTTGCAAATTCAGAAAGTACATGTGCATATTTCTGTTTTTCTGGCATTGAAAAATTTCCTTTCACCACAACTTTATTAAAGCAAGAAAGTACATCTTGTCTGCCTTTTTTTGTGAAAAGACAAACCAATTATTTCACTGACTCAAGGTTCTAAAATACTGTCCAACTGAGAAGCTGCACTAGTTTCAATAACATTAACTCTGATTAACTGCTACATTTCATATCAGGTTATTTACATGTACATCAAGACATGGGATACTGCAGTAGCACCACAGTAACAACTTCAGACTTCCTTCCTGGTAACCAGAACATTCTTATGTCACTAGTGACTTCTGTATCACAGAATTTTGGAAGACTTGAACTTACTCCTTTTAGCACCCAAAACGGGTTTTCTGTTATTACAACTAAATAAATAATAGGGAGAAATACCTGGAACCTCCAAGCCCTTTGTCTTGGCCATTATTGACAGTATCTCTTTTGTGGAATGGCTTGCACTGAACACAGGCGGTTGACTCGCAGTCTTTGAGGTTGGAGGCAGGTATGACTTCAGTGCTGTGCTCTGCAGGACATCATTTATATACTGATCCAGTTCATCCTGGCTTTCTAGAGTGACATGCGTAAAAGAAAAGGTTTATTAAAGGTAAAAACGTAAGCTGTCAGTCCTTTTTTAAATACATACACCAGTCTAATCTCACTTATATGGAGATGCACACAAAAACACAAGAGGTTTAAGCGGATGAAAATAAAGAATTTTTTCTAAAATTTCTTTTTGACACTTTGAAAACAGTTATAGTTAGAAACTGGTTTTCTCCCTTTGAAAGGAAGCAAAACAACTTTTATCTTGCTAGTAGTCCAAAGATCAGCTCTTCCACACCAGCTTTTACATACAACTCCTCCTGGTCTCTTCCACTGTCTAGCCTCTTCCACACACCCAACTACCTGCTGACTCTTCAGACTGAGCTTTACTGCAGCAGGTATTGGTCAATACCCCTACAACAGACATTGGAAGAGTATGCCCAAACTCTTCCAAATTAAGTCATGCATGTTCTGTCCTGAGACTCGTGCACGAGAAGCCTGAATGACTTATCAGCTGTCCATAAAATGGATTCTGCATCGTAGGTAAACGCAGGGTCTGCTGACAGAGCTTCAAAGAGAAAAATAATGCAGTGAAAAATCACTACCTTTTTCACAGAAATCTGCTGGATAGCCTCCATATTCACTGTCGGGGCTACTACGGCCTTCATCGGGGTCATCAAAGAGTTTTACATCACAGTCTGGATCCAGGAAGCTCAGATACGTGTGAGAAGAGGTGGTAAGAAATTCGGATAGCTTGCCTATCTTCACCCTGCAAACGCGAAGGCATGCTGGAGAGCGTTAACATCCATTCCTTTGATACTGATTAATACTCACTGAGCTTTCCACAACTCCTCCAGGATCTACGGGGCATACTACCACATCCACCTTTGGTAACTATGAAGAAGCTGATAACCGACAGCGAGAAAACCGAATGCAAAGCAATAGCTGCAGACCCAGCTGGTACTTGCTGCTCTAGCTACTAACTGAACGTAACTGTGTCACGGCAGCGCCCCCAGGCCTAACCTACAGCCTATGCAGGCAGGGTGCTGCATGCTTACATGAAGAGAGACCCCAAAGACCCAAACTCCGAGGATAATGCATGACAAACCGGGGCTGAGAAGTTGCCACGGACAGCAGTATCTTTTCAAAGAACTGCAGTGCTGCCAAAAAACAGGGAGCACATCTGATTGTCAGAAGATGATACTGGCTGAGGGATGGCAAACAGAAAGAGAACAGGTAGATACTGTGGCTTAATATCAAATTTCTCCTAGATGTAGGTGAATGGAACACAAAAGCTTAAAAGTACTAATGGCAAGTAAAGTTTAAAGCATGTCCAGTAACCGTGAAACAAAAGCCCAGTCAAATCAAGTCTCTGTATTCCCAGAGGTCTGACATTAGTTTTTCCTTATCCACTAATGTCAGTAAGAGATGGCAGCACACCTCTTCAGAGACAGATCCTTCTCACTGCATCTGAAGTCCAGCTAGATCATCACATTGTAATTAAAGCTAAAACCTCTCTCTCTGCAGAGTTCCAGTACACGGCTTATGCACTATCGCAAGTTCCAATCTGAGTCTTGTATAGGATTTAACTAAAAAAAATGATGGGAAAACTCATCTGGGGGTTTGGACATTACCTTGCACCTCCAAAATAACCATCCTCTAATTTTCTTATGGTGGCAAGAACTGCTGGATGAATGTCAGTGCCGTCATCAACTGAAAAAAAACCCAAAGAAAGAGTTTGAAGCTTACCAACACCTTTCTTAAATTACCCTGCCTAAATAAGGTGGTTTATTGGGTGTTTTCTACAAAGCAAATCAAAGTTAAAACAGAACACACAACTGCTATCAGTACTAGCTTATTAAAAAAAAATCTCTAACAAACAAGCAAACAAAAGAACATCTCTGAGACAAGTCCCAAAGGGATTTCTCAGGAAAAAAACAACCCACTGAAGGCAAACTCCAAAAGGCTACCTGTATTTTTTTTTTTTATGGAAATAGCACAGAGATGATGGCGAGATGCAAGAGTATAAAGGAGGAGTAGAACCAAAATGAAATATTGCCTTGCCATACAAATTCAGCACATCCTTGAGAAAGTTAAACTGTACATTTGATGTGAAAACTCAAGACAATGAAACAGTCATGCCACCTGCCTCCCATCCTGCCAAATCCCATCCTACTCCTCTGCACTGATCTACTCTGCTTGCAACACAGAAAATGAAGTTTACCAAGCATTGTGTGGGTGATGGGAAACGTCAGGGTTGGTCTCCCTGTCATCCTCCAACAAGAAGTGAGGTAAGCCAGCTCTGTCTTGAGCATCTCCACAATCATCTGATTGTCTAGAGCCAGATAGAAGTGATGCTGGTCAGTAAACTGGAGAACAGAGAAATACGGCATGAGTAGTTGTCACTGCTTTTATTTTTTTTTTATTTTCACATTCTCCCTTAAATGATTCACAAAAGCCTTATGAACTGTTACTGTGGTTTAACAAAAGCTGTAACTGAAGATCATACACAGCCACTTGCTCACCCTTCCTCCCCAGTAGGATGGGAAGGAGAATGGAAAAAACCCAAATCCTCATGGCTTGAGAAAAAGACAGTTTAATAGGGTAACAAAAGAAGAGGTAACAAAAGAAGAGGTATCAAAAGAAGAGATGCTGATAATGATTTTACATCTTAAAAAAAAAAAAAAATGTGCGTCACAAATTCAGTTGCTCACCAACTGCAGGAAAAAAACCCAACCCAAAACTAACCCAATGCCCAGTCTGTTTCTGAGAGGCAATCTGACCTCCTATCTAGCTTTCCCGGTTATATACTAAGCATGATGTCATTATGGTATGGAATATCCCTTTGGTCAGGTGCAACTGTCCTGGCTGCGTCCTTTCCCAACTCCTTGTGCACCCCAGTCTACTCACTGGTGGGACAGCAAGAGAAGCACAAAAGGCTTTGGATCTGTGCAAGCACTGCTGAGTAGCAGCAAGAAAACCATCCCTGTGGTAGTAATGTTATTTTCCTCACAAGACCAAAACACTGTCCCAAACTAGCTACTATAAAGAAAATAACTGTCCCAGTCAAAACCAGCACAACTGTTCTTGACCACGACACAGAGCGTGTGGGCCTGACTCTGCAAAAGAAATCCAATGCCTGTGCAGACCCCACTTGGTTATACTTGCAGGCTGACTGAAAGAAGTAAGCCCTACAAGTGAAAAGCAGACAATCACACCCATGAAGTAAAGTCTTCCCAATGATGAGTTACAGTAGCCTATGATCTGGAAGATGCAAATACCCTATCTGTGAAAGAAAAGCAGGGGCAAATAAAGCCCCAATACACAGGCATGAGTGCATGCTGGGGACTGGGAACTATTTAAGTGTGCATCTCAGGAACTATCTGATAGCCAAGGAGAATACAGACAAGCTGGAGGTTGCAGTGGAAAAAAAGGTACATCACATGTATAGTGGTAAAGCACGCTGTTACCACCACAAAGGAAAGCCAGGAACCACAGTCAGAGATTATTACTGCTACTTCAGGAGCTGGCAACCAAAGAAAGCTCAACAGGCAATGGAAAGTTTCTCACATCAGCCACAACTGAAGCGAAGGAAGCACCTAAGTCTTGGGGAGGGGTGGAAAAAAGAGGCTGGGATGCAAAACAAACATTTATTAGTAAGACACAAAATGACCGAGGAGGAAACATCCCGTAAATGCATCAGAAGTATTAAGATAACATAGAAACTGGAAAGAAAGGACATAGGAAGAGATGATACAGACAAGTTGAAGCATTTGATACTGGTTTTACCAACAAAAGAGAAGTGGTGAATTATGACCTGTAATACTACTTTTAACAAGGTGACAGGAGTCCAGTCTGAGCACGGGAAGAAATGGTTAAAAAGCAAATCAATTCAAGCTGGCAAAGTCCAGGGAAATTACTTCACAGAACTTAAAGAACTATCCAATGCAATCCTTGAGCCACTCGCAATTAGCTTCTCAATCAGCTTTCCTGAAATAATTCAGGAAGAAGCCCCAGGAATCCAGAGAGAAAGTGCCTGAAAGCACTGGGAAACAAAGCCAATTTGAGACCACCAAGATAATTACAAAATGATAAAGCAAGATGGCTAAACTGTCATATCAAAACCCAATCTCAGCCAACCAGTCAGATTTCCTTCTTTGGGAGCAAATAGATGGTACATACATTTCTCAGTTACTGAAAAATTCCTATTAGTGAGATGAAGAAAAAGCATCTGAGGAGGGAGAACTGCTTGCAAAACTTTTCCCAAAAGGTAGTTATTATCCTCTCATTCTGAAAAAGAGGTTATCTAATTGGGTCAGCCTTTGCCCCACACCTAATCAATGCTGTCATCAGAGAACAGGATGAAATATAAACTAGAAACCCACAAAATTTGTGGACATAATTCAAGGTCAACACCGATGAGTTAACTGCTAACCTTATGAAGGTGAAATTAAACATTAATTCCACAATAAAACAAACAAACAAAATGGGGAGAACACGTTTGGCTACAAAGTACAACAGAAATGTAATGGAGTTTTTAGTCAAACATGGAATAAGCAGGTACTGTCAGCGTGCTACTGATGTACAGATAATTGCTTTTTTTAAATGTATGTCCATATTTGATACTGATCAAGATTTCAGCTGGAATATTGGGTCCTACTTACATAGCAAAATGTGGGAAAAAAGGGGTATTTTGAAAAAAATCATGAGTCTAAGGAATTTTTCCCTAAAAATGAAAACACAACAAACAAGTCTGTTACAAAGCTGATTGTGATCAATGGACACAAGAAAGAATGGGAAGGGTGTTGCACCACTTGTAGTAAATCTGAAGTTTGGACGTCACAGGGACTAGATGATCTTTGGAAGTCCCTTACAACCCCTGACACTCTGTGTGACTCTGTGATCATGAAGTTCGGCAGAAGCCATTTATGCAGTCCACAGTGTTTTCTATTTAAAAGGGTGCGAGCATTCTTCATCCTCCTCCAGTAGCACATTTTTGGAGTGGGTGATCTCCTGCCCTTCTAGTTCCAACTGCTAGAGTAAGTTTACAGGAGTGTATCATATTCCACTAAATGTGTAAGAATGATCTGTTATTTCTGTGAGAATCCAAACTTCCAGCTACACTGAAAAAGGTACTAACCAGAAAACAAAGATAGAATGACCCCTTCTCAGCACTACTGACTCTTTCAACAACACAATGAGAAGATTACATCTCAGTCTCTTGGGGGTTATAGTACACAGCACGCTTATGTGAAACTAAACTTAGCAATCACTAGGAAGATGTATTAAGTGACCTATTTCTGGATAAACTATTTCATTAGCTGGAATGGTGGCTTGGCAGAGATCAGTAACGATTTCATCCTATTGATTTGATGTGTTCTCCTAAGCCAGAAGCCAAAGAAGCCAGAGCTTGTATGACAGAGAAGAGATGCACGGGCAGTCCTACCACACTGATCATACAAAGCTCTTGAAAACCCCAAAGAGCAAAGCTCAGCTTCTTTATCAGCCTTACTCTACCTAAAGTAGGGTGACAGCAGGTAAAAGCAGAGTGCTTCACTAATGATTAGCCATTAAGTAAGCAGCAATTTCCCTGCCAACTTCACATGCTCACCTGAGGGGTAAAAGCAAATATTTGATTTCTTATCACATAGAGCTTGGAGGTGCCTAACACTCCAATGTGTCGGTGTGGCCGTCCACTTAGTTTCATGTTCTTGTTCCGGCCTGTAAAGAAAAGAGAAAGAACAAAGACTCACATAACGTCTCCTGTGTGGCTTTCCACAACAACCATTTCAAACAAGCAGATCTACTTCATACATATCAGTAAGGCAGAAGACAGAGTGAGATGTTACAGACCGGTCCATTCCGTTGGAACCACCAATAAAGTAGCTAAAGTTCTCCAAAGGCCAGATTATAAATACAAATTTTGGCTTCACTGACCATGTGATTGGGCCTTTTAATTATAGCCATTCCTCAGCACTCAAAGCTTCCCCATCAAGAGGGGTGGGAGGTGTGACCTTTCAGAAACAAGGCCATCGATATACAGCAGAAATTGTAGTGCTTTTGCTATAGGTGCTTCAAAATTCTTGCCCACAGAAGGCTAAATCCAAATATAAAGTACATCCAAACACCAAGATATATTTTAATTCTTTTGATCAGGGAGTTACTCTCCACTTTTCTCAGTAGAGCTTATTAGCAAATGATCCACAATGCACCCTTTCTTCCCATGAGCTGACTTGAATCTTCCTGACAAGGAATATGAGCCTGAAAAAATAGCATTGAGAATATTCCCACAGAAGTCGCTGTTAAGAACAATACACCAGTGTGTCACATCATCCTACTCACCCGCGCTAGTTAAAGAAAGCTATTATGGATTATTATGAAATAAATGTAAGCTTCAAAGACCTAGAATCACAGAATCTCCTGAGTCGGAAGGGACCCATAGGGATCATTGGGTCAGACTCCTGGCTGCACACAGGGCCAGCCAAGTCAGAGCATGGGACTAGGAACATTGTCCAGATGCTTCCTGAACTCAGCCAAGCTGGGTGCTGTGACCCCTTCCCTGGGGAGCCTGTTCCAGTGTCCCACCACCCTCTCAGTACAGAGCCAATTCCTAATAACCACCCTGCAAATCTTTCATTTATTAGAAGATCTTTGGAATAAAAAACCAAATTCTTTCTAAAAGCAGCAGATGCAATTTCATTTCGCCATGTAAAGGGCACACCTTCTAGGACTTAATTGAAGACCCTGCTACTTTGGATGCTTTCAGTAAGAATTTCTGTTATAAAAAAACAAACACACCCACACAAGACCCACCACAACAAAAACACCTCTACTAAAGCCAGTTTCTCTGTGGAAATAGTTCCTGCAGGACGAAGAGTCAGTTCTTGCCGAGCTCCAGAGGTACAAAAACCCTTGTATTTTGGTCACCTTTTCTAATGAGGCTATTTTTCCACCATTAGGAACTCCATTAGAGTTCCTTATTTAAGGCAGAAGATATAATTTCATTAAGCTTCTTCACACAAAAGCAATATTTTTTTAAATCAAAGAAATTTTTATTAAAAAAAAGGAAATTAAATTAAAGAAATTGAGATGGTATGAAACAAGAAAAACAAACCCCAAAACACCACCCTTAAAAGTTACCTTGAAGAGCAGGAGAGAGAGGCAGCCATGTTCATGGCCTATACCTACCCAGCATGGTGTAGAGGTTACTCAGGATGCGAGCTGGCTGTACTCTGAGAGGATGAATATCAGCAATGCTCTCAACATTGATTCCATGGTCTTGCAAGAGAGCCTTAATCTGATTTGATTCTGCCAAAACAGTCACTGCAGAACAGAAAACAAAAACACAACTAAGAACCGAACTTCTCTTTTTGACCATCTCTACTGTCACCTCTCAACTACTGCACAGTTGACCAAAAAAGCACAAAGTCCTCGACTCTTTCTTAATTAATGAACCTGTGGGATCAAAAGGGATTGTAAGAGGGTGCCACTGTTACACATCTTTACATCCCTGTCATCTTTGCATCACTGGGTAATTCAAGCTGGAAAAGTCCTCACGAGGTCTCTAACCTCCTGCTCAGTGCAAGGTCAGCTCTGAGGTTAACCCAGGTTCTTAGAGGCTTTATCATTTTCTTCTGACTTCTTTCAGTACCAGTAGTTTGGATCATGCAGTCTCTTTCAACACATGGTGCTTTTCCCCAAAAAAAGAGGAGAAATTCAACTTGAAAATCCTCATAGTTTTAACACAGCACACTGTGCCAACACAGCGGAGTCAATGGGGAACAGATGTTACTTGTACAGCAATGAATGCTACAAAGGCTATAAAACAGAAGAGATGGGGAAAAGAGGGTACCCAAAAAACCCCAACCTAACAACAGAGGAATTCACAATCCAGTCCTTGATACAACATTTTGTCTTGTCTGAGGTTTGACCTATTAGCTGGATTATGGGTTTGGGACTATGATATTTTTAGCATTCTTTGACAAGCATATAAGTAATTACTATTTCTACCAGAAATTGTTTCAGAATAGCAAAATGCCTCCTCCATGAGACACCAACAGGGAGTAAAGAAGCACCTGCCCATGTCACAGTATCACTGACAAAGACTGCTCCTGGTAAATGAGCTGGTTGCTTTTCCAGAGGTACAGACCTCTGAAAAGTCCTGAGCAGCTGGTGTTTGCCCTTTGCTTAATTTTCTGGTTTGTCATTCCTGAATTGATAAAAGAAGCCTCTCCCCCGCAGTGGCCAAAAGATAGCCATCGGTCTGGCTGCCTCACCTCTGCATATGGAGATCCTTCCCACTCTCTGCTCTCTTTCAAAGTTTGTTAAACCTCATATTTCTTACTGGCAAAACTGCAGCTAGGCAAAGAACCCCCTTCTCCTTCCTTCTCACAGGAACACCAAAGCATCCACCTCCCATCCAAAAATCCACACTCTGTTTAAGCATGACTTCTTTCCTGTACAGGGGAACTTTGCCATCACATGATCCAATTTCCCCAGAGCACCCTCACCTTGTACCACAACATCACGTTTGAATCCAGTAGAGAATCTCCTGTTCAAGGGATCAATCTCACCCGCAGCAAGAAATCCCTACAATAAATGTAAACGAATGAAAGAAGAAAGGAAACAAAAAACAATTAAGGGCTTCTGATGACATCCAGAAGAAATCTTAACCAATTTTGATATTTTATCAGGGCAGCAGGACAAAAAGCCTGGTTGCTTTACCTCATCCACTATGTAGTAAAAAAAAATGGCTGTGATATTTTTCAGAATAACCAAGAAACCATTAGGACTGACAATCTGCATGTCCGTACTTCCTATCTGAGAGCTGCAGCAACTGACACTATTCCACCAGGCCAGTGATATTTTTTTGTAGCTCTACAGAGATATTCAGTGGTTCCTTTCAGAAGTCCATGGCTAGTGCAAGACAACTCTGTAGGCATCTTACGCCACAGAGCAAAGGCATTGCCTAGCGCATCTGAAACAGTGCAACAGGCATGTTCTTCCAGCCTAACCGTGTGTTCGGTCCATCTGACAACTTACTCAGCTTGATTAGAAACAGACAAACACGCACACACATACGTATTTTAAAAAGCAGCTCCTAAAAGCTCAGAGTCACCCCTCCATGGGTCACATTTCTACTGGAAAACACAGTGTCACCCATCTATCATCCAAATTGTACTTAAAAATCAAGCCTCCTCAAACCAAAATAAAATACAATCTCACAGACTATACAAGAAACAATTACCTCTGCTAACAGGCAGCTAAGGATATACAATGATTGGCCCCAAAGATGAGGCAACTTTCCCACTGGGACACGATCCACTGAGTGAGGATTTTCATACTCCTCATCCACCTGAAAAAAAACGCACAAGCAAGAAAATTTACCCTAAAGTTGTGAAGAACAGTAAGTAACATGGGAGCGTTTGAGGAAATAAGGTCTTTCATCCACCCTTTCTAACCTACCATTCTTACTGACATCGTGATACCTTGGTTTTACTTTTAAGGCTGCATGTTTTCTGGGAGAAGAGCTACGCTCCCTTTTCGTATACCAGCCCATCCTTCAAAGCTGGAGGTTGAATGGGGACTCTGCATGCAATTACAGCTTTCTTGTCAGAACTTCCTCTTTCTTCTCACCATGCCTTTGCTGCCATTTGCTTGTAGGTAATTGTCTCTGCATTCCAAACCCTTCCAAAAGGATATTTGAACTTAATTTTACTTCAGTAAAGGTGGTTTCCAAGAATGAAAGTTATTCCACCTTTCCTGTGGTAGTAAGGAGGGTCAATTGAAAAAATTAAGAATAGACTCTTATTAAATTAGAAAAGCTGCCTTGGTTTTGCAGTACACTGATCTATTGAGGGCAGAGGAAAAAAAACCCTCCTCCTAGACATCATCGTTACCATATCCATTTTAAAATTTCTAAACGATAGGCAAAGTCCACCCTGTTTATTTGGCATGTTGGTCAGGTTATTAAAATTCACAAGAAGACTCTGAACTCTTCTATGCTAGTTCCCAATGTGAAGGCAATTTGGAGCTTCCACCTGAGATCTGCAAGCAAGACATCAGCTACAGACACTCCCTGCCCAAATTCCAACCAACTCAGTAGGCTCCACACACGGAGTAAGGGCTGAAGTTGGAGCAATTGGTGGGAAAGGATAAAAATGGAAATAGCATGGAAAAACACATAAGCTTATGTGAATCTCTGTCACAATGGGAGAATCACAGTAACAGCAAAAATCATGGGGTGGGTGTGTGTGTATGTGTGTGAAGAAAAAACAGGCCAACCACCAATCAAAAAACCCTACTCCATCTGAAACCTCTTTCTCATGTAAAAGCTCTGAAAGAGAAAAAGCACAACCCACAGGCCAGACAGCCTATTTCTCCTTTGAACTTCGGTACCTAAGTCAGCATAAGCACTTCATAAACATACATCTTGCTATGAGGATTTAAAGCTTTTAAACACCTACTCTAATATTTCTGTTGGCACCCAGATTCCCTAATCAAAATGTGACCTTCTGGAAGCCTAAAGTTTACCGTTTCTCAGCAGGAGCTGTGAGAAGTCTCTGAGTTTTTATTTAAAGTGCAATGGTCATCTTTTATTGCTGGTTTACATTTATGAGCTTCAGGAAAACAATTAAAAAGCTGACATTCATCCTGATATCTGTACTTTGCGTACTGAAGTGGATGTTGCATCTTCACAATACCTTTTCTGGAGGGACCGCATAGAGTTCAGGCATTAGCACTATTCCATTCTTGCCTCTAATAAGTATTCCTTCCAGAGCCTCTCTATACTCTTGAACCTGGAAATATTTTTAAAAGAGAGTGAGAATTCACATTGCAGTCACCAGAACTGAAACAGTGAAGTTAAGATTCTTAGCACTTTCCAGCAGTACCTTTCCGATGAAAGTTTATTTAAAAAGAAAAAGGGTGGGGGGGAGGGGGAGAAGGGAGTAAAATCATAACTTGCTGATGGAGTATCAGGGCTCAAATTCTGAGGAACTGTTCCAGTATCTCAGTATTATCAGCCTCAGAAACGTGAACATCCTCCAGCTTTGATCTGTAACACACCACGCCAGTACAGAGCTTCTAACTTATTCCTATCAAAAAGTCAGCGGAACAAATCCTACATGAAATTTTCAATGGACGATGAAGCACATTAGGTGTACACACTGGTAGCTTTCTAGCACACATATGTGTCTAAGTTTTTCTAAATTCTGCTTTGTAGGATTCGGAAATCAGCTTCTCTTGAGTGATTTGTCCTGTGGAAAACTTAAAATACATTTAAACTATTTAAAAATACCTAAGTTAAATGAACAGGAAACCCTCTTGTTCTTGCTTTGTTAAATGACACACTAGGAACAAGAATACCAGACTGATATAAAATAAATAATATTTAATAGTATTTTTACCAGATCCCTTATTTTGTTCCATTTTTTAACTATCCTGTTCCAAATTTTTCCTTAAACGGAAGCTGTTTTCAAGGACTACCAGCACCTGCCTCTGAAATCCTATTTCTGTGTGCAGAGGAACATGCGAGGTAAGGTTTATATTACAGCACACCACCTTTCTCCACTCTGAGTGCTCAAGGTCCTTATTTTCCTAACTACTGTCACAAACAACCAGTTGCAGTGGCAGTCATTAGGGAAGGCCAGACACTCACCTCAGTGTCTCAGTGACCCAGCTGGGTTTAAGCAGTGGGAACCTGGAGCAATTGCCAGTCTGACCAAGCCCCAGCAAGGCCTGTCTACACACCACAAAGGCAACCAGGTACATATCATCCCAGACAACCCAAGTTCTAAAGACTGCTTTGTGAAGTGGTATTTTATTGATATCGCCAAAATTTCACTAAACTTCCTGATTTTCCCTTTCATGAAATAACTCACTTCTCCCTCTGCCAGACTATTTTTACTGCATTCAAGAAAGCGATTTATATTTCTAGTGCTAGTAAGTATTTCACTGAATTTACAAAATCTGGTACAGAAAGAAGGCTTTTTGGTCTGAAAATGTTGGCTTTGATTCTGATCCCACTTTACTTTTTAAGGGGTCGTGTTCAACAATTTCCTGTCCCTCAGCATACCGGGCGATTTTAAATTGCCTTTTTT